>JAQIXD010000017.1:0-64449 GCA_034699985.1 Minunthozetes semirufus
CAGAAAATATAAATAATTTGTATATTTGTATATAATTTTTATATAAACTGATCCATAAACTGAGCAATTATTTCAAATAAAAAAATATATAATTTTATTCATTGTTTGCTTACATTTCAAAGTTTTTAAAAATCTATAAAAATATATAAATATTTAATTATATTCAATAAATAATAATATTATGGGAGAGAGGAATAGAAGAAGATATTTATGATATTAAAGTGGTATTAGTTTCGCTTTTAGCTATAGTTGGTTTCGAAGTGGTATTGGTTTGGATGGAGGTTTGATTATTCCTCTGTTCTTTGATAACAGAAACTGCAACTCTATCTCCTAATGAGACAACACCCCCAGGGTTTCCAAAACTACCGGTCATAACATCAGCGAACTGATCTACCACTTCGTTGACAGTGAAGGCAATAGTGGATAGAGTGGTGACCGCAACCATTCTATTCCTCAGTAAATCCATATTACGTCTTATGTTTGTCACATAATTGAGAAGTGGTCTAAGTCTGACCACGAGTTGATATCTGCGGTTTGCCTGTGCCTGTCTAATGGCGTCCTGGATCTGAGTCTCCATTTTTGCCAAATCTCGCAAAACTTCAGAAAACTTTTCTTCCCTTTGGTTTGCGATTTCACTCTCATTGGGAGGAATATAAAGTTGAGAAAACTTATCCTCAGTTTTGACGGTTTCGTCCACTTCCAGACATTTTTCTATTTTTTCGTCCAAATCTATCAATAGTTTTGCCGTCAGTTCTATTGCATCCAATTTTGTTTGATTTGTTTGAATCGTTTGATTCAATGCTAAAGATTTAGTCGACAAACAAAACAACACAAAAACAATTGGAATTACAAACTCTTTATTCATTTTTCACGTTTTCAAGCAATGAATTCAATGAACCTCTTATTGAGTATTCAATTATTTTCTGTCTTTAGAACCAACTGTGACTTCAGTTATACGGAAGACTCAAAAGAATGTTTAAAAGAACATAATTTCATTAAATTTTGTCAAAACTGGAAAAATTCCTTTAAGTAATCATTAAGATGTGTTGGGATGTGATGGGAATACCGGTTTGCTTTAGGTTTAATCCGGATTCAAGATATCTGTAGTTTGGAATTTAATTACTTCCATAACCTGTTGCCTTCTTTCAATCATTTGATGGCCGAGAGGTCAAACCGATAGCACATTAAAATCATAGTCAAACCAATTAATCAATTAAAACACAGTAAAGTTCTTGATGAGGGTTAGCCAAAGAGTATAGCCATAGACACCTGAGCTCGAAAAATCCGGAAATCGTCTGAGCTTTTCGATTATCAATTCAAAAAAATCCATTTGACCATAGTTTAGCTAAATTAACCAAATTTAAACTGAATAAAGGTTAATTAAAAATATATTTAACAGTAACAGCCGGATAGAATGTTGAATTCAGGACAAAATGACCTATACTTCAGTTTCTCGACAACCATTTTCCCCCTGATATACTCCTAAGAAATTTGGGATATAACAGCAATTTTACCCGTAATTAAATCACTTACCTTCTGAGCACAGCTTGGCTAAATCTCTTCTTAAAAGTTATTCCTGTTTCAGACAACAGTCCGGTTGAAGAGCATAAAAAATTATTTGAAAATATTCCTCAAATTGAAGTTAATCTGAGTTCATAAGAATAGCATATAAATAGTATCTAATTTTGATTCAATTGACTCTAAGAACAGTTAATTTCATTTCCAAATTTGGGTTTTTAGACACACTTGAAAATTTTCCCAAATATTAAAAGAGAAACTTTTTTTAAGGACAATTGAAAATTGCCCTATATAGATCTATCGATGGTGACCAACCCCCCCCCGCCAAGTTCTTTATTTTTAACGAATCTCGTTTGTTTATTATTAACGTGCTCTTTATTAATATCGAAAAACATTGAATTCCATTGTTGAAATAATTTTTAATTTTTCAAAATTTTTCAAAAATTACAACAATGGAAATTCAATAAAAAGAAAGCCATAATACCCCTCTATCTTGTACTTCAATTGTCCTATAGAAATGATAATTTCTAGCTACCTATAGCTTGTTTAATCATTATAATCAAAATGTTCTTTATCAATATCGAAAAATATTGAAAACCATGTTGAAATTCTAGAAAATTTCATAATTAAAATACAGTATGTATATGGAGACGCAAACACCCCCTGGAATTTTTTGGAACTTGATAGCAGACCCTCTACCAGGTAGTCTACCTTTTCACTATGTTCAATTGTTCTATAGAAATTATAATTTGGAGCTACCTATATCATCTTTTAGCTATCGAAGCAGTCTTTCTTGCTTATGATTATTTGCAACTCGAGTATTTTATTCTTAATTTGAAATAATTCAAAATAAATCAAAACTCAAGAATAAAGAGAAAAATGAAAGACTTTTAAAAACAGGAATAATTAGGCATTTTATTCATTAAATTTTGTATTTAAAAACTTTTTAATAAAAAGTAATACAAATACAACTCGTTTTGAAGTTATTTTCAGTTTTATTTTCAATAGAAATATTAATTTCAAAAATAAGGATATAATTACTATATTTAAGGGTAACTCTAAAATACCGTTAAAATTACGACGAGAACATCTTAGGCGCACCAAATCAGTTCAAAATTGAATTAATATAGAAATAATGGATTTACACATTGTATAATTTCATAAACTAGTACTCTTAGCTCATAAATTGTAAAGATTGTTATTAATTATATACATTACATATTTTATGATTATAAATTGGTAAATTATTTGATGACAATCTACACATTTAATTAAAAAATTATTCAAAATGTGATTTAGTTTAACAAAATCAAAGAATATAAGAATAATTGAATTAAATGAAAAATACTCACAAAAGAATCGATGAAATTTTATGTATGGCGAGTGATGAGGGAATGTCAGGTTTTGTAGAGGAAAGAATGAGCGCAAGAATAGACATCTTTACCTGACAGTATTAGAACAGTAAAGGGTGAGTCTAACGCTGTCTGGTAAGATGTCTTTCTGTTGCACTTCTTGTCTGAACACTTGTCTGGTTGAGGACTTGTTGAGGACTTGTTGAGGACTTTTCGATGACTGGACGCTAACTAAAGAGTAATAGTTTTGAGTCATTATATGGTTTTAATTAAATTAAAGCCTAATATAAGATTTCGTCTGAAATGGAGTGACTGAAGACCAGATGCTTTAAAATTAGTGATTAAGAGAGCATTTAGTGAAAGACTGAGAGAACGTATGCTATAAATTGGTTGTGTTTGTGATTTGTACCAGATTTTAATGTCATTGATAAGGAACTATCAATTTTCGCTTTTTCACAGATTCCCAGCCCTACCATCGGATGTTATTCATGTTCTTTGCCTTCAGTTATCTGACATTAATGTTAGCTTACATTTACTCAAATGCTATCAAATATTGATTGAAATTTGCAATAAATAGCTTTAATTGAGAACAAAATGAACTCTGAATTCTTGTATATGTGTTAATCAAAGCATAACTTATATTAATATAAGCAAAATATAAAATCATTTCTTCGCAGAAATACCATATCCTTGACATCTGAGCTCTTCTTGTCTTTTATAAGGAAAGCAAAAAACAGTGACTAATCTTTGCACTCCAGATGGGCTTATAAAAGGACAGACATCATTATAGATATCCATTTTTATCGATATAACTCAGAATAAACAGTATTTTACGGAAATTGTATAATAAAATTATAATTTAAATTTCTGGACATTAAATGGCTTTAATTTTCATTTAAATGTTATGTCTGTCCTCTCATTAATTCAATGAAATTTCAGACTTTTCTGATAAAATTGATTTATTGCTGTTTTATAAACCAAATGAAACCTAAACTTTCAAATGAATGCATTTTCATTGTATTGATATTTTATTTAGACTTAATATTTGATAATAAGTTTGTCTGTCTTTTCTATGTTTAAACGAACCGAAGATTTAATGATTAAATTAGAGAAACGTTAGAAAAGTCTCACACTTTCATCAAAAATAAGTAAATAGAAAATTAACCAAAATTATAAATACAGAGAAATTCATTGTTTTAATCATTTGATTCCATATCTATTATAAGTTTGATTTTTTTTAAAATTAGGACAAAATTATTAAGTTTATAATTAATAGTAGTTAATAGATATATTTGAGTGAGGGAAGGAGGAGGAGCTCATTTCCTTAAACATTAATTGGTCTATTATTTCAGATTCATATAGAATTCGATTAAAGATTAAATTCATTTGGACTTCAAATCTCAATATTTATCTAAATATTAAGTACAGTTTAGGAGGAATATTCCGAAACTCATGCCATAAAGATTTGATAACTATGGACGGGATATATGATTCTTTTGGCCATCTTCTTACCGTCTATTCCTCTAGATTAAGCATGTCAACTTTAGTAACATTTAGTAAACTTATTAATAATAATATGAATCTTAAAGGACATTAAGCAATGATTTTTGTATACAAGTTATTTACACATGAATACAATGGAATACAAATTCTAGATTTTATTTAATCGTTAACTAATTATTTTATTCTTTACTTAAGTTTAATTTAATTTAATTTAATTTAATTAAACAAAGCCTGTATTTCAGCTAAATTTGTAAATGTAAAAATTACCATATCATTCACTCAAGGATTCTTTCAGTAATCTTTTTTTTAATCTGAATGTTTGTAAAATTGATTGAAAGGTGATTTTTAATTATTGTATTTCAGTTCGATATCAATAATATAAGCGAATCGTATTTACGATTAAAAATCGTTTCTATGGGCCAAATAACGTTTGGCCGGTACCCGAAACTTCTTTATTTTTACAAAATTATCCAGAATCTGGATTCCAGATTCAAAAGTTTATCGTTTGACTAATATTTGTTAATAATTTGGCTTAGATTTCAAAATAGTTGTATATCTGGAAACATTTGAACAATTGGGAGTCAGATCACAACCTTATTTAAGAGCCAAAGTTGACTTATTTTCAAAATTAATCAAACATCTGCCACAGTCTTTGGCCATCACCAAACATTGGTCACCAGTTTTCGAGCACCGGGCAAACGGCACTCCATTGTCACACTGGCTATGATGTGATGTAAGTGAAAATTTTCAATATGAAGTGTTCAATATGTCTGTATTTAACTCATTTTGAATCTAAATTGGACTTAAAATAAGACAAATCCTCAGTAAATGTCTTTTAAATTCTGTAAATTACAAAAAAATGTCTCATTTTGTAGTTTACATCCGTTTTGTCATAATTTTTCGACATTTGGCTCAAATACGACTCAAATTTTAATTGATTCGAACAGAGAATAAACTTTTAGGAAAACCTAATTTAGATTTTAGATTAAACTCAAGAATCGCCACATTTCAGAGTTTATATACACTTTGAGTAAAGTTTAGACACCCCTTTGGAAGATCCCTCTGGGAATCTATTTTAAATAAAATGTATGCCTAATATTCTAAAAAAAATATTTCAAGCAATTGTTTTCCAGAATTCTGGTTTAACCTGATTCTGAAGGTTTGACTTACTTGACAGTGAGGTATGTGTTGAGGTATGTCTCATCACCTCATCATCTGATGTGGTATTAAACCGAATAAGAAATATATGAAATTAAACTCGAATTCTTAAACACCAATTAAAATGAAAGATGTATTAAAGAACTGGTCATATGAGTGGTCACTTTTATTTGAGATCATTTTTAAGTCTCTTCGAGTTATGTCCGATAAAAAACTATTGAGAAAAGAGTTTCAACAAAAGTTTTGGAAAAATATTCGACAAAAACTTAATTATGTGATGAATTCAGATGGAAATCAGTTGACATTCAATTAATAAAAAGTATTACCCATAGAAAGCAGAGATCCGTTTGAAGTCGTTTTGTCACAAATTAAACCAAAAACAGTTTTATTAAAAAAGTATTTCAAAACAGTTTTAGTTTCAATGTTTGATATTTAATTAATAATTACTCAAAACATTAAATAACTCCAAAATTTGATTCTCTCAATGAAAATAATTAACAAAACTTCAATTATTCTTAAATAAAGTGATTTGAAAAATGTTTAAAAAAGAGTGGTTTGTCGACAACTGTCGACTAAGAGATGGAGAAGAGAGAGGGAGAATCCGTTACAAAAGCAATCAAAATGAAAATTAGTATCATTTTTGTTATGAAATCAAAAATTGGAAAAATTCTAAGTTAGGTTATTATTTGAGAATATTATTTGAGAGCGTTGGTCGCACTGTAAGTATTGATAGTATTGGAGAAGTGTCTCTCACCTACACATCACTAATGGTACGTAACGCCAAACATTGCCATTCATTTCCCATAAATGTTCAGTCATTGAGTGAAAGCAAACAAACTATTCGTCGAAAGCCCACCGAATTTCATTGACAAAAGTGCAGAGGCGTTCAGAAACAGATTCCCTACTATTCATACATTAGCCCTACTTAGAGCACATGCCCCACATCCACAAACAGACCATTTGCTTCAATTTTAAACAATTTATTGAATTTATTAAAAAATATTTTTTCGCTTAAAACAGAGTTAAATCGGTTTTAGATATCAATAAAAAGAGCCGAACTTCTAATCGAAGTTCAATTTATTAAAAATCTCTAAATAGAAAAAAAGGGTTGAGTGAAATGATTGATGCCATAGAATTCCCTTCAATAATATATTTAATAAAATAACCAAATTATTCAATAGTTGACAATAACTTCAGAGTAAAGATTGTGGCAATTATTTCGATATATTTATATAAAAATCTAATGATATTAACGTCAATAATAATAATAATAATAATTAATAATAAAATAAACAAATAAATTGGAATCGAAATATAGTTATGATTTAAATCATTATTACATTGAATTTGTATATAAAAAGCTAACGAAAGTCTAATTAATATTAATATTTAATAATAACGACCAATATTTCAATGATTTGATAACATTTTGACTTTTTTCAGATGTCTTATAACCGAAAACCAAACGTTTATCTAATGCTTAAAATTAATGTCTTTTCTCTCAAAAGTATTGCAAAATTTTAGCCCCGATTTCGGGATATTTTTAAAGTTTAAGTTTAAGTTCACTTTTTTTCTTCTTTACAAACGTATGAAATACAGAATAGAATATAATTTACAATTAAATGAACAAAACATACATTTGTTCGGATGGAAGACACAAAATGTATATATAATTAGATTTGTATCGTAAAGACGTTTAAATAAAAAGATAACATTTATTTAACATTTTCTTTCGCAGTCCTTTAGGAGAATAACTTTTGTTTTTAGTAATAAAATGTTCATTAAATTGCATATTAATTATAAATATTAACTTCTTTTACATAATTTATTTCAATTTCAGGAAAAATAAAATTATTTTCGTTTTCATTTGAGGACTGATAGAAAAGTTACGACTATTTCATGATTAAAGCAAAAGAGAAATTGTCTTATAATGAGTCGAAACCAAACCATTAAATTATAAGATAAACTACCCGTTCGTTGATATTCGAATTGAGTCTATAAAAGACTAGTTGTTTATACATTAACTCCAATTCGTTCAATAGTTTTTAAAAACGAGAGAAACCCTGATTTAAATCACTCTTCGATTAATTTAATGATAACTAAATACCAGAATTTGAAATCGGATGAAAAGAACCCGAAGTATATGAAGAATAGAAACCAAACTCTAAAAAAAATGAGATGATATGAATGGCACGTATAGGCACTGATGGGGTCAGAGTCAGAGCATACGTTCATAGCTATGACAACAATTCGTTTCAAACAAATAATCACTTAATTTCTAAACTATTGGCGACCAGTTTTTGGTCCCCAACGAGTAGTGCGCGGACTTTCGTCAGCCGGAGAAGCCTCAGAACCAGACGTTTCACTGCAGAACGATGGAAACTCTTGTGCATCGCTGGTATCCGGAACTGCCTGTTGAGACTGTTCCCAAGGACCTCCTTTAACCACAAAGCCTCTGCCCTCTTTCGATGGACGGCCTGAATTTGAGTTTGAATGACGGCTCGGGGGTGTGTTTTCCACGACATCATCCATCTGTCAAACAATAAATATGTTAAATATTTGTTCCAAAGATTTGAAAAAAACTAAAGTATTTTGTCTTCACTTAAAATTATGAATGAGTGAAGAACAGTGTGGGACAGTCTGTGACACATACTTATGAAAATTCACTAAAGAAGACTATTAGACAAAGTTTTGACAAATAATTCAACAAAAATATAATAATTAATTAAAATCAGTAAAAATTAGTGATTATTAATGACTCAAAAGTATATTCAAATCAAAACTAAAGGGATTTTTATTTAAAAGTTAAGTTATGGTGACTTTCAATAAGAGATTTCAATCAATCAATTCATTAATCTTTAAAAATGTTTATAAGTTTTCGGTTCCTCTGAAATGGGCTTAAAGTTTATTCCCTTTTTATGTGATTAATGGTAAAAAAACTTACGTATTCTTCAGCGATATTCAAGATGTGATCCTTGGCTTCATCGACATTCTCAGCCAAACCACTGATAATCACAAGATTGGGATCATTGCCATCATTTCTTGGGAATCGTATATCGACGTTAAACTGATCCATTATTTTTCGGATACTCTTTCCTTTAGTACCGATAAGGCGCGGATGCACTCGACTGTCAATAGAGACCTCTTCGTGGACCAGTTCTTCGAGTTCACGGACTCTTTCGAGAATATCTTCTTTGGCTAATTTGACATCATTTTCATAGCCAATGATTGTAATGATATCCTGTTTTTCAACTTCTGACTGACTGTCCCGTCGTTTAAGTTCTGGGAACTGGATTTGAACCTTATATTTATCTCTTATTTTGGTGATAATGGCTCCTCTTTTCCCAATTATTTTCGGGTGGAATATGGGATTCACGTGAATGCTCTCAGAGAAGCTTTTGGCCAATTTCTCGAGTTTGTCGCTCTCGATCTTCACAACCCTTTCCTCGACGGCTTGCTTAGCATTTTCTACATTTTCTTTAGAACCGGTTATTTTGATGACATCGCTCGAGGCATTGGCGGGCGGAACAGCAATTGATACGTCATATCTCTCCATCATTTCTCTTACTTCGCGACCCTTTTGTCCGATTATGAATCGGTGCAAATCAAAGGGCACTTCCACTTCGATAGTGATAGGAATGAGAGCCATCAGAGCATTTTGTGCGGACTCACAGTTCTCTTTCTTTCCGGTTATATAAATGATATCAGACTTTTTCCGAGACTTCTCTGACTGTTCCAGACTTTCTGTACTTCCGTTATAATCTCCGTTAACAGAAGATTCGTCGGCCACACCGTTAGTACCTCTTTCAGGGAATTTGATCCGTACGTCGTGATTCTGAGTGATAGCCTGTACTCGTGAGCCACGGCTTCCCATTAGTGTTCTGTGATATTTAGCGTCGATAACACATTCGATAGTGATTTGTGAGTCCAAGTCCTCAACAATTGAAGCAATTTTTTGTTTCGCACTTTCGACGCATTCTTTGGAACCTTTGAGGACAACTCTATCACTGTCGCGCTCTCGACTTCGAGGGAAACTGATGGTAACGCCACCGAAATCGTCAGAAATCTGTTTGAGAATAGCTCCGCGACGCGCAACAAAATGTTTGTGGTGTTTCGGATCGACTCTCATCTCTCCCTCAACCACTTTCTCTAAATCTTCTTTCATTTCTGTTAACATTTGTTTAGCTTTTGCGACCTCTTCTTTCTTTCCGGTGATAATAACTGTTTCCTTATCTGCTTCTGACTCTTCATTTCCAGTGGGGAATAGGACCCGAGCGCCGGTCTTTTCGCGCACTTTCCTAATGTTGACTCCATTTTTGCCAATAAGATATCTGTGGTATTCGGGCTTTACTTTCAACTCTTCAGTAAAATTATTGATTTGTTGTTCATTAGAAATAGCGATGAGTTGTTGTTTAGCCTTTTGAACGCAATCTTTAGGTCCTCTGATTGAAACCTTATCACTACCGGAGCCCTCGGCTGGGAATCGAATGAGAACACCCCCGCACTCATCCATAATTTGTTTAATTTGACGGCCTTTGGCTCCAATAATATAGTTATGGATTTTAGCCGGAATTATGATATCAACATTAATCACATCTTCCATATCATTTTGAATCGATTGAATGCGTTCGCGGGCGGTCTCAACATTTGATTTAAGGCCAGTAATCACTATAACATCAGAGTCAGCCCCTTCAGCCGGTAAATCGATTCGAGTAGACGTCTCATCCCTTATCTACAAAATTTAGTCCAAAATATATATAATTGTATTTCTTTTGTCTTAATTTAGAGAAATTCTATATTTATTCATCACTTCTCTTAATTTGTGTATATCTCTAAATATTCATAAAATTATTTCAAAAAATTCGTATCAATGGTTACCCCTCACAATAATAATGGTTGAATCAAGAGATGTTATTTCATTAAAGATTTAGTACTCATTTATATCAATAAAGAGAACAATAAGTGCTTAAATTAAATGATAAAATTGTGATAACAGTTATCAGAAGAGAATAATATATGTCATATATAAGCAAATACTAACCTTTTTAATATTTGCGCCTCCCTTTCCGATAATGAATTTGTGGAACTGTTTAAAGATAGGCACTTCTGCGCGATAATTATTAGACAATAATTCTTTGTTGAGATGAGACAAATGTTTATAGCATTGGTCGACATCTTTTTTGGAACCTTTAATCGTCACTCTATCGCTCTTTTCATTGGGTTCGGGGAAAATGATCACAACCTGAGAACAAAATTAAATAAAAGTTAAGCACAAAAATAAGAGATGTCATCAAAATATATCAAAACATAAGCAAAACGGATGCAAAACCTGATTAAATCGTTCTCTAATTTCTCGAATGTTATCGCCTTTGGTTCCAATGATTTGTCGATGAAATCTCTGTTCAATCATAAGGTCTTTGGAAACTTCATTTTCTCGTTCAACCATCTTCTTGATAATGGTCTCCAACTCATGTCTGGCCTTTTGAACACTTTGAGGCGAACCCTCAATACGAATGATATCATTTGAGGGCAGGTTTTCGGTACTTTCACTGGGGATATGAATCTGAGCGCCGGTCTCTTCTCTGATGTGTTTAATATTGACGCCATTCTTCCCAATAATAAAGCGATGATATCTGGATTCGACTTTAATCTCTTCGAACGCTATTTTATTTTTGATTTCATTAATTACTTCATTAATAACTTGTTTTGCTTTTTCCATTTCAGCGACGGGTCCGTGCATTTTAATCTTGTCCTCATTGGCCACAAAAGAAACGTTCACTTTCTGGAAGTCTTTAGATATTTCATTGAATTTTGCCCCCTTTGGACCCAATATATATTTGTGATACCAGGAGGGGACGGCTATTTCTGCATCCACTTCACTGTGGGCTTTCTCATAGAGAACAGTGAGGGCGGGCCCCAACTTTTCCTGTTCTCCTCTCAAAGTAATTGTCTCACTATTGCTGTCAGAAGAGGGCATTTCAACAGAAACGCCCGTCTTTTCGAAGATATCGTTCAGAGTAAAGCCTTTCGGTCCGATTATATACTTGTGCTGTGATTTTCTGACTTCCATAGAGACGGTCTGACACTTGTTTTCTTTGTCTTTAAATATTCTCAAAATCCTGTCTCTGGCTTTAAGGACGGCATCTTTTTCACCAGTGATAGAGATTTCCTCTTTATTGACACTGGGAGGGGGAACACTGATTTTGGCTCCCGTTTCGTTCATTATGTTCTCCAAAGTCTTATTAAAAGGACCGCAAATGAAGGGATGATATATCTTAGGGATAGCGACGCGTTCATTGGCTCGACTCGACATCTCATTAGAGATGAGTTGAATTTCATGAACTGCTTTATCGATGGCTTCTTTTGTCCCAATTATTCGGATATCAGTGGAGGAGTCGTTCTGTCGGGGAATATATATCTTAGTTCCTGTGATTTGTTCCAAATTTGACAGTTTTTGTCCGCTTTTGCCCAAAATAAATCTGTGGTGTTCTTTAGGAATGGGAACAGAAAGACTGGCCTGAGTTTGCAATTCGGAAGATATCATTCTTTTGGCCAAAAGGACAGCTTCTTCTTTGCCAGTAATCAAGAAAGTAAGAGTTCCATCCTTTGAGACACTCATCTCTATGTGAGCACCAGTTTTTTGCATTATGTCAGCGCATATTTTCGCCTGTTCTGCCTGTTCTCCAAAACGACTGTTCAATTCACGATATTTCCTCTCTTCGGGCGCCACTCGAAACACTTGAGTAATGTTTGAAGACTTGACTTTCATTCGCTGAAGATTATTCTCTTCAGGTCTCGATTCGCTTTCGGGAAGTGCAGGAAATATGTCATCATAGGTGGGTGCTATTGTAGGCACACTCTCTTCGATTCCGTGGTATTCCTCTAAAGTCTGTGGAATCAGCTGCTGACCAAAAGTGGCGTCTAAATGAGGAACTCCAAAGGGCGGCATATGTGATGAAAGCCCATTGGGGTCTCCCATCGATGTCTGCGGCAAGTGTTGAACATTAGGATAATGGCTTTCAAAGCCAGGAATCGCTGGATCCGAATTCATAGTCGGGTTAATCAGTTCCGAGTCTTACAGTACTTCTAAACAAAATATTAAAACCATTTTGAGTGACAAAAACACAACACATTTATATTACTATAAATTTATTCCTCAAAAAACAGATTCATTTGTGATATTAAACCACTCTTTTTATCTTAATTATAGAAATACAAACAAAGAATAAACTTGGAAATAGTGTTAACAAAAAACAATTAAATCATTTAAATTGATTGAAGAGATTAATGAAGAGATTATTAATGTTTTTATTATTATTATTATTAAAAGCAAATGAATGCCACGTATTGTGAATCGCTATCCTATCGTCGTTTCATTCAATTGTATTTTCAATCAAAAGATAACTTATTTTTGACTCAAATTCTCATAAATTAATATTCATTTAAATAATTGATTAGAAATCGAGAGGAAAACAATTAATTAGTTATTGAATCGATTGCTATCAATAATTAAAATTAAGGTAAAACTAAACCAATTGAATGACGTGTCACCCAAACGAGTGATCCATTGATTGGAACCACAAATTGGACATTAATAAAGAAAAGATCACTTACTGTACTGTATCCGTGAAGACCGTCCCAAATGTTGTCTATAAAATTGTCTCCAGTTTTTAAATTTGATATATTTTTTGAAATATAGTTTGAGAAGGATTTTGATCTTTTAAAGGACAGCACTTTAACACTCGTAAAGAGCTGTGCTTTGAGACCAACAGATAATTATGTAATGCATGTAATGCCACCACTACTCCACTCAACCCATTCGCACAACCACTCAGGCGCTCACCTCTCGATCTACCGGCGCTCACTTTAAACCTAAAACTTTTCCACTTTAATATATAAAGTTCGTGTAATTATTGCTATCTATCGAGTTATGGGAACTGTTCTGTCCCTCACTTGGGGTATACCATAATAATATACCGAAATTACTGTTGTAGTAGTTGTTTGACAATTGTTTTCCAAAATATATTATAAGAAACTTTTATCCATTTGTAGAATAATGGAAAGTGAGTACCGGTCTTGTCTTATGTCATATTTTGGACAGTTGTGAGAATATTTTGAGAGCCATTTAAAACAATTATAACACAGAATAAAGTGATTAACGGAACAAATAATTTAATTTAAATTTGTTTCAATTTTAATGAATTTTTGAAATAATTTAACACAAAATAAATGTAATAATAAATCAATGGGTAAATGTGTTTATCCTAAATGGCCGAACAATTTTCTTATTCTTAACCTCTGCCAGTGTTTATAGACATTGTTTTAAACGGTTCTCTTGAATGGAGTGGTTTTTCGGCCATTTATGATAAGTTTATAAATGGAGGACCGGTTTTGTTATTCAAAATATTTTAAATTCAATGAAAATTAATATCACTTTTAATCAGAAGTGCTTTTAATTTAAACTATATATGAGTTGAGACAATAAAAGTCAATTCTAATAACAATTTTGTCGTACATTAAAAGTCTGTACAATTCGTTAGTAATAATTGTCAGATGAGTTTTCATGATATCAACAATTAGTTCACTTAATATACAATTAATTTAAAACAAAAATAATTATATTTACGAAAAAAAGAGTCGAAAGTTGACCAAAGAGTTGACTAATGATTATATCAATTATTGCCTTCGATTTTAAGGCTTTTGATTCAACACTTTTCCCATTGTTTTTAATTTTCAAATTCAGAACATATTATCAAATAATCATTCTTTCGATGAGTTCTTTGTATTGGCTTTGAATGCCTTTTTTGGTTCAATTTTTATCCTAAAAAACAATAAAAATATTAAATAATTGAAAATATTTTAAATCTTATAATAAGTCTTACATATAATGAATGTAATGAAAGTGCGAAACAATTATTTACACAAATTTTAATTAATTGAAAGAATGGTTGAGCCCTTTAGCTCAGCGCTACCACATATTGTGAAGATGGAGGTTCCGACTTAAGACGGATCGAACATCACTTGTAAACCTTAAAGCGTCCAAAACAGGAAGCAAATTGAGTAAAGCGGTATCGCGAGGATCGGAAAACCAAGACTTTATAGGAATCGCGTTATCTTTAAAATTAATTTTTATTCATATATTAAACGATTAATTACTTATAAATAGAAATACCCGGATATGCTCTGTAAGCGCCGGGACTGTTGTCCAGAATGAAAACACTGGATAAGTCCTGAACTATTGCCGCTAAGTCTTTGGTATAACTTCCGAAGTCTAGAGTGCAGTGTTGTCTGAAGTATCTCCTCCTTAAAATTCCTCTATTATTATCCAGTTTGTCGGCGACGGCGGCGCCGTATATCTCCATACTAGCAGTGAAGACAACCAAATCATACCATTGGCTGACCTGAAGGTGAGTCCATTCGATAAATATTGAAATGTTTGAGAGTATACTCGGAATACGAACCACATTAAGAAAGTAATCGACGTGAGGCCTCTTATGAACGAAAAACCTGACCGGATGTCTGTCTATCGTTACTTTTAGGACGAAGTCGGGAGGCGTTCCCGGTTTGACCATTTGTCTGATAACTCCGTCGTGATGTGAATGAATTAGAGTCTCGTCTAAGTCTAAGACCAATACTTTTCGTTTTACTAAACCTTAAAATAATTGAATTTCTTTTAATGAGTTTTAATCTCTCAAACAATTTGTCAAATAATTGTCAATAAATAGTAAATTATTAATACTTAGTCTGTGTTTGGAGAGGGGGGACAACGGCATTATGTGGTATTTCACCGTTTGGTGTTGTATTACCTGTAATTCACACAATATTTCAAACTTCAAATCAATTTAGAAATATTTGAAAACAATTTAAATCAAAAGTGAATTCAATCATAATTTGTTCACAATTAAAGACAAACCCATTAATTGTCTCAAATTAATCACTAATTTTAGTTTTCGGTAATATTTATAGTAAAGTATCTGTAATTATCTTTTTATGAGTGAATTCGATATAAATTGTTTTAATTGAAATAATTTTGAATTTTTTTATAATTTTTGTCAAAAAATAGTTTTTATTTAAAAACAAATTTTTTCAAAGAATTAGAAATCAATTGAATGGAAACGAGTGTCGAATGAAAGTCAAATCAAAGATAATATAATCGATAAAAGAGTTCAAATCTATAGGCAATCGACTGATTCAAAGAAGAGACTAATCAAAAAAGCAAGACATAAGACATACCGTTCGGACTTGTTTTTTGAGAACATAACAAATGAATGTCCAAATCTTAGAGGCGAAGACCAGAACCGCGCGTAAACCCATTTCCAACTGTTTCAACATTTGGACTGACGTTTCTGTTGTCAACACAACTACTGATTCACTAATCAAATGACAAAATAGTGACCTTTTGGTGGTTAAATATAATTTGTTCCCCAAGTGATCGACAATAAAAGAGTTAAACACATCAGATACCGATATCTCAAAAATGATTAAAACAATTGCAATAATTATCAGCCATTAAAGCACTTTTGTTGCCAAAGGGAGCGCCACTATCGCTAATATTATCTTTATTCACAAATAGTATAATTTGAAAGATAAGTGAAGTCAAGTAATTCAAACAATAAGCTTAAGCTTATTCTCATTGAAGCCATTCATTGAAGGGATTAATAATTATAACATTTTTGTCACATTAATTGTGGATTTATTTTACTTATTGTCTGTAAAAACAAAACTAAAATTATTTTAATGTTTTGTTTTTCTTCAAAAATAAAGCATTTTATGTAATTTTTTGTCCGATTTTCCTCTGAATCCAAAGAATGGGAATCGAAGACAGTAACGAACCGACAAAAGAATTAATCAAAACCAATGATAACATCACTAATGTTTCAAATGTCGATCATTTTGATGATGAGTTATCGTCAGTAAATAAAGACGTTTTGCCATTGAATTCATCAGTCCTTCAAAGAATTCGACTAAATATCAGCACTGGTTTACCGAATACTACTACTCTCTGTAGACAAGAAGCCATTGTCTGTATTGAAGCCGAAGGTCAAGAAGAAGCGACTGTCACTGTTCGACAAAATAATGGTACTGTTCTTCAGAAGTCAATGCGACAGAAATTGGCGAATGTTTTGCAGTCAGATTCACAGATCAGTCATCAAAAGTGCCAAAACTCTATTCAAAGTGAACATCCAGTCATCGATATGTCGTCTTTAAGAGATCAGTGGTTAGCCCTCGACTCACACTTTCGACTAATGGACCAAAAAGTTAAGAAGAATTCCAAAAAGAATTGCATTTCTTTTGAATCCGATCTTTGGATTAGTTTTAATGAAAAGATGAATCAAATGCGAGAACTTTTAGATCCTTTGAATTCCCTGAAGAGATGCGCTGATAAGAGATCCACTCAACAGACAGACCGAAAGGCACTTATTGTTAATAAAAAGATAAAACATTTCATTTGATTATAAAATCATTTATTTGTATTATATTTCAAATATATTTCAATATTTAAAACAAAATCATTTTTATTCAAAACTTGTCTTAAGTTTCAGTCAAATCCTTAATAAACTATAATATGAGAGCAAATGTCAGTCATTTCTCAAACTTATGCTCAAACTTATGATCTCTTTTGAGTAAACTTTTATTGAATTTGATTTGATTTCTTCACTTTAGTTAAACTCTTAATAAATCTTTTCTTTGACACAAAACTATGTTTATATGCATTTGTATGACATATTAGAACAGAAAAATAAAATTATCGTTTTTAAAGGCCTGATCTGGGAATGGGTGGTCTATCGTTTGTCTAAACTTTGAATATAAAGACTTAAATTGTGTTTCATTGTCTGGAAGTTCATTTCTTTAATGACATGATTTGATGGACTCTTCAAAAATAGATAATAGATATGAAGTGATATTAGTTTTAATATTTGAAAAGTTTTACATTAATTTGATATTAATTTGATATTTATTTAACAAATTATAAGTAAAAAGAATTTTGTTTAAAATGTTTGCATTTAAGACATGATTTAAATTACATAAAAGGAATCGACAAAAATGTTTGCGATAATTGATTGCTCTGACAAACAAATAGAAGACAAAAGTGATTGGAATTTAAGTTTACATTAATTTGATTCAAACAAAAAGCCAATAGATTTGTAAATAAAAAGATTTTAAATAAAATAGTTATCAGAAAATCATTGAATAATAAATAATTATTAATTAATTAATTAAATGCATATTCAGTTAATTATATTACAATCGATAATAAGAATCAATTGATTACTATTTTTAATACATTTTATACTTTACTTCACTTTAAGTCGAATGCATTCAATCGTTGATATGATATAAAACTTATTTACAAATTATTAATAAATTTAAACTCATTTTTAGTGAAATCAAATTAAATTAAAGATAGAAAGGGTTTCCATCAAAATATATTTAACTGAGTGGTGGTCGACCACCTCTCGCAGCCTCTTCCAAAGAACGAAGTTTGAGCTCCCGTTCCCTTTGTTGTTGACTATTAGATAAATATATATATAAATCATTTGAATAAAAGTCTATTAATTATAAAATTAATATAAATTACCGCAAAAAGTCTGCCTCGTGTTGAGAGAGTAGCGATGGGTGCGGTCCTTGCATTTGTGAACCGGCAGCTGCCGTCAGATGTGCGGCAACCATTCGTTCCCTTTCGATAATCAGTTGCCTTTGAAGCTGTTCGTGGTGTATGGCCTGCGCCGACAACTGAACAAATATTCAGAAAAAAGTCAATAAAATAGAATATAATAAAAGGATATCCAAAGGAATACCTGATGCGCTAACTGTTCATCAAAAGAGGGCCGAAATAATTGTGATGACTGCATGTCACCCCTACCCATAATACTGGGCGTACGTCCGGGGAATGAATTTGAGGGCAATAATGGATGGTTTGAATGCATTTGTGGATCAAATTGTGGAGAATTGTGATGATTAGAGGGCAAACCAATGGCGGCGGCGGCCGCTGCGGCAGCAGCTGAGACAGCGTCGTGACCGGGATGGACGTGAAGGTGAGTGTGTTGGTGTGCGTGAGCGTGATTGTGGGCGTGTGAGTGCAGCTCTTGTGTTAGTCCTGCCATTTGGAGCCGATACAGGGGGTCATTACTGGCCAGAGCTAATCTGTCGGCGTGCATACGCTCTGCTGCCGACAAACTGTGCATTTGTTCTCCAGTCTGTCGGTCTCCCGGAGAGTAAAAAACAAAGGGAGGGATAGGATTCGAACCATTGCCCGGAGTCACAGAATTTTGGTTCGAATGCATTTGCGATGCGTATCGACGCTGAAGTTCCAGCCAATGGGGGTCTAATAAATTGCCAGACGGAGGAATGGGTGTCGCAGAGCCATGAGATGCCATTCTTGATTTGATCTCAAATTCTTTGAGTTCGCGTTGTTTCTCAATTAACATTTGTCGCTCCCTTTTCTCCCGTTCCTCAGCTTCTGCCATACGATCTCTGGGATTACCATAAAGTCCAGAAGCTATTTGATACTGTAATAGTTGTTCAATTCCTGGGGGTGGTCCACCTGATTGATGCATTCCAAGGGGGACATTACCTGCGCCTACCATTCCATGCATAGAAGGATGAGGAAAGACAGGGGAGAAGGCCGCGTGTGGTCGCGCGTATTCACTCAATTGTCTGAGAGCTGGAGTGTCAGTAAAATTGCGTGGAGTGTGTCGTCCCAAAGGACTCATATGACTGTTTGATTCCATATTTGAATGATTGAGAAGAGAGGACTTCATCTCCAAAGAGAGTGCTTTTTCGGCCGCAATTTTCTGAAGAATAAATCAAAAAAACTTAAAACAAATTCAAACCAAAATTATTTAATAATAATAAATACCTTTTGTTCTTCCCTTTCCTTTTCAGCTGCTTTACGCGCCCTTTCCTCTCGCTTTCGAGCGAGTTGTGAATCGGGCACCGGTTTAAAAGTCAGATCAGTTCGCGCACAAGAATTATAATCCCCGCGATTCCAATGTCTTAAAAATCTGTAAATAAAAGACAAATTAAGACCAAAAGGATTATAAGAGTAATCAGATATGACTGACATCGCTGATTGACTTCTATGACATTCGCTGTCTTCGATTTTAGGCTCAGGACTCGGCCCACGAGAGAGTATAGGTGTCGGTTCCAACTCTTCTTCTTCGTGTGGGTGATCTCGATCTCTATGTCGTTCCATATCTCGATTCGAGACATTCATTTCATACTTAGATTCTTGTTTTGAATGATGGGAAGCACCGGTATATTGCGAGGGAGAGTGCGATATACGACTCGATTGAGAAGTAATCGGAGATTTCGACTTTGAAATACTCATTTCGCGAGAACTGGAATGAACAGACATTTGCGAACCTGTGCTCATCATAGGAGGTGCGAATGGAGAAGAGGGAAAC
This sequence comes from Minunthozetes semirufus, assembly GCA_034699985.1. Classification (NCBI taxonomy): domain Eukaryota; kingdom Metazoa; phylum Arthropoda; class Arachnida; order Sarcoptiformes; family Punctoribatidae; genus Minunthozetes; species Minunthozetes semirufus. Next base: position 19,940 of record JAQIXD010000017.1, read on the forward strand.
CCTAAGTGAGGCGGAGGTGGAAGACAACGAGAGGAATAAGGAGACCATGAAGTGGGAAAGCCATAGGGAGGCATTGAAGACATTGATGGCGGCAACAAATGAGGGGAAAGCGTTGGAGACATAAGTGAAGCGTGACTTTGAATATTAGCCAAATGGCTGTTCACATGAGAGGACGACGCCGTTACTGCTGGAAGTCTTTGTTCAGATGGAGTGGTATATGAACTTTGGAATAATGAGTCGGCGTTTGATATGGAAGACGTGATGGGAATCAAAACATTCGGTGATTTGGGAACAGAAGGAGAAAACGATGTCTTGTGTGGAGACGAATGATCTTTGGATCCCTTGTGAACGAACTGCACATCATTTGCATTAGTGATTACATCTTTATTATGGGATTCACTGCCACTCATTTCAATCGATGAGTGCTGAGACATCGGAGAAGTCATTCGATGAGGAGCGACACCTTTGCTCTGAGAAGCCATAAAAGGAAAGGGTTTCTCATTATTATGAGAATCAGTGACCGTCGGACCCAATCCTTGAGATGAAAGTGATTGCGGCGGAGATTTGGGATAATTTATCTCTTCTTTGATCCTCATTTGTGACGGACTTAAACTAGATCTCGTATAAGAAGTTGTCTGACCTTTTAGGTCATTGCTATTGAGGCCTAATGAAGGCGTGTAATTTGGTGGTGATTTTGGCGAAGGGGGCGGTTCTAGTTTTGGAGTAATCAAATTGTCGGGAGATTTGGGCTCAACATTAGGTTTAGGACTCGTTCTAGTCTCGTTGTGGGGCACGTCATCCGCTGCTATCATTGATTTTATATTTAACTTATTGTCTTCATTTTCATTTTGAACGCTTCCAATAATTGCTTCTTTGGCGACACTCGAGTCGATCTCGTTTACACTTTTTTCTCCAATTATCTCCTGTTCTTCATTCTGTGCGTTTTCTATATCAGAAGGTATTGGAGACTCGACCGGAGTTATAGTCTCTATATTCGTATCTTCTCTTTCACTATCCTTAAGAACATTATCTTCTTTGGATAGAGTATCAGTGGCTTCAGTGGCCAAAGATTCCGAAAGACCTGAATCCGGAACTTCATTCTCTTCTTCGTCGGGTTTTTTGCGTTTATTTGGAGTCATTTCATCATTTATTTCATCGAATTCCGTGATCTCAGAACCGACTCTTTTCTTAGGAATCGATTCGTTCGTGTTTTTGGTCTCATTTTTAGGCAGATTTTCTGAAGGGTTGGGAGTTGTTGGAGATTTTGGATCACTTTTGTTGATCACCGGTTCAGTCCGTTCGGGACTATTTGATTCTGAGGATTTGAGATTAGATCGATTCAAGTCTTTAGTTCTGTCTTTACTTCTTCGAGTTCTCATATTATGTTTGCCATTAGTAATGGACTCGTCTTCAGGTTTGAACACAAATTGTGTCGTCTGTTGTGTTGGAGATGGGAGTGATTGAGGAGTTTGTGGAGCTGTCGGGGGTTGAGGTGGGGCTGGGCTTTGGTTTTGAGTTTGTTTCGGTAATTCTCCGAATTTTTTGTGAAAAATTTTGCATTCATTGCATAAAAGTGTGTTTTCTTTGCCGGCGCTGTTGTTTTGGTGCCATTCTTTTGAAGAAGTTGTTAAACAGTGATTGCAGACATTTGCGCCGACATCTCTAGAGTCTGAGTCATCTGACTCGTCCTCATCACTGGCACTACTCATATCCATTAATTGATTGTTTGGCTGAACATTTAAATTTGTTTTGACATTAGGTCCGGGACCTGTTGAAGAAGAGGCACGAATCCTACGCAAAACACACTGTCGGCGATGCCTTCTGTGCGGTCTATTAGTGGCCGCCTGTGGGGTCTTCTTCCACAAGTAATAGAACTCAACCAAATCGGACTAAATTTAGTAAATTATTAATCAAAACAATGAAAATAATTAATAAAAATAACGAACCGTTTCCTTATGAGAGAGAAGTTCTCTTCGGATTTTGAAGAAGTTTTTGCCGTATTGTCGCAAACCCTTCACAAACCGTTTCTAATATCAAATTTAAATCAGATTTCAGGAAATCCACTAAAATTATAGAAAATACAGTACCTGTTCTTCTTCGGACCATTTTTTGTCGATGCCTTTAGGAATAGGACTTTTGACGAGAGCCTGAAGTGCTTTTCCGGTGTCGTAATTGCTTTCGTGAAGCTTTTAAAGGGAAAAATCGAATCAATTAAAACAATGAGAACTAAAAACATTATAAGCTCTTCAAAAGCTCTTAAAAGATAATTCAATACCAATTCGAGAGCATTAATAGTTGTGTCGTCACGAGAAGCAGCGAGACATCCGTCTTCAGCAGAGCCTCCGTCACACATTCCGGCGAATGCAGCCATACTTCTGGCGGCTCTTAAGTACATCATAAGGTCACAGTCGGGAACTCCAGGAGCCCACCGTAACTCTTCGAGGGCTTCACACTTTTCTGGCATTTCTTTGGGCATTACATCAAGTTTACAATCGGGAAGCCTTGCCTGATGGCTCGGCCCTACCCTTATCTCGCCCTGAGTGCTCGCCAGCGCTTATCTGAAAATCTATTGCATAAAATCATTTCATTATTTGAGACAAATTCAAAGACAATTTCCTTCACCTCTGGAAAAGTGCTGAAAATTTCTGAAATTTTGAATTAATTTTAGAGAAAACCATTCATTAAGTTCTGTCGAGTCTTCAACTTTTCAGACAAATAATTAATTCAATTAAAAGTCAATCAAATTATTTATTTATTTAAATATCAGTCATTTGTCGCTATTTGTTGTCATTTAATAAAAATTATAATTCAATCTTTCATTTAATTAACGCATTAAAGCATTGTTTCAATTATTTAATAGAAATTAATTTAAATGAATTTTATCTCAAAATTGTTTTAATTATCTGAAAATCAATTCTCAAATAAAATTGTTTTAATACTTAATAATATTGACTCAAAATTATCACATTATAAGCGATGTTTTATAGATGTTATTTAAATAAGATTAACAAACCATAAATTATCAATTTATCATCAAATTGATTAAATTAAGGATACTTTTGTCATTTTCAGATATAATTAAATGAAGTGAAATAATAGTAAAAATAAATATATTTTAAAGGAAAAAAAAGAGACATTTAAATAAAATGCTTAAAACTTACGGAAAATAAATAATTTTGTGAAATATTGAACACAAATTGCGATAAAATTATTATTTATTTATTAAATAATTTGATTTTTATATCAAAAACTGATTGAATTTTAGTATAAATTGATGATTGAATCGATAATCAGATATTTATTGGCATTTAATGAGTTTATTGCTTAAATAGATGTCATATTTGTTAAATTGTGATAATTATGTAACAATTAAGACAAAAATTATGATAATTAATGTTTAAATGAATGCGATTTGTGTTGTGTTTGAAGACAACACCTTTTCATAGCTTTCAGACATATTAAGCACTCGTCAAGAGATTAACTCAACCCAACACTCAGAGCAGTCCATTTCACTCTTCAGGGGTAACACAACTAACACTACATAACACATCTCAATAAATTACTTTTGACAGCCAATTGAAAAGACAAGCAGACACTCAAATATTGCAAACAATACTAAATGATTATCATATAACTTAAATGACCACATTATAAAACAAACTTTCAAAGAAGACTATAAAACGACGATAACTCCCGTTAAGAAGTATATTTTAATTTCATCATAGAGAACATATACTTTTCGATATTAATAAAGTACCCATTGAAAATAAAAAATGAAAAATCAACTTTGCTTTATTAGCAATTAGTGGGGGGGGGGGGAAGAAGAGATTATATGCCCGAAACTTCGTTATAGTCGTAAAAACACTTTCTCTAATGTTAGGCTATATACAACGATTCCTAATATGTCGTGGACCATGGGCTTTTTGAGTGTCTATTACACAAAAACTGAAAAGATTATTTCATTTTTTTGGGCAAAAAATGATAGCGCATAAAAAGTTAGCCGGTACCTATAAAATTGTTTTTTGGAAAAATCAATTATTTGCCCTTGGTGGAATAAAAACCTTAAACATATAAATTCGAATTTCTCAAAAACGACAAGGAATTTCGAAAAAATTCTTTTTTATTTTGACTTCTAGATGTGTGCTAGGAGTTTCATAATTGAAAGTTTTTTATAAAGTGTCCAGGAAAGGTAGAAAAAGTTAAATAATTAAAAACTCTTTACTTCACTCAAATTTTTAGCTCTCCTAGGCAATTTATGAATGTGTTGTGAATTTAAGAGTTTTAGCAGATTAGTTTGTTCGTGTCTTCTTTTATCACAGATGATTCCCATATATTGCCATTGTACATGTAGGAGAAACATATATCCCCTTCTATTAGATGGGGGGGTGGGTATGAGTTTTTGAAGAAATTTTGTCCAAAATCTATTAGATTTTCCTATTTTTTGGTCGATTGGCAATCGATAGCAATTGCTGTTCAAATGTAACTAATTTCAGAATTTCTTTAATTTCAGTTAGTTTTCAAAAATGAAATAAAGAGTTGACTTTCGATAAGAAATATTATTTATTAAAAGTTTAGTTTTTTTTTGATAAAAATTTTTGAATTTAATAAAAATTGTAAAAATTATAGAAATGTTTTACAAATAGTTTCAAATGACCTGAGAATTGATGAATCGAATCACTTCTGAGTCCAATCTCTAACCGAAACACAATTTAATCCAATTTTCAATTGTTTTTGAATGGAATTCTCAATTAAAAGATCTCATAAAAGTTGAGCTCAACTTTTTAAACAAATATCATTAGTTAAAGGAAATACAAGTTAATATTATTTATCAAAATTCAACAATTGATCAATTATTGACTAACAAGTTATCACTATAATAGTCATTTTCTTCTAATGGTTATGCCTTAAGAATGGTTTATCATATATTTCTTCATAGATTTAGTGGATATAAACTCGAATTTAAGATTTAAAAGAAATATTTTTATATTTTGTACATTAAGTTCCAATTTAAATGATGATAAACTTGAAGATAAATATATCATTTAATAAAGTATTGAACCCGCATTCAAAAATGTCTGGCTTATAGTTCTCTCAATTTTCATTGGAAAGGCATGAGTTGCCAAATAAAGAGTGATCCGTCATAATTAGCTGAAACCATCATCTTTTCATTGTAGAGAAATCTGACTTCTGTGACACTTCCTCCTCCCTGTCTATACTCGAAGAATCCGGCCTTAAATCAATCAAATTATTTGTAATTTAATTAATTATTCAAAATATTTTCCATTTCTAAGGAAATACCTTTGAATCAGAGCAGGGATAAGAGAAAAGTCTTAAGAAGCCCTCCTCATCACCACTGACTAAATATTTACGAGTACCAGAACAATGACAGCTCAAATTGACAACATCTTGCAAATAACGATTGTCCCAAATTCCTATCATGAATGCACTCAAAATATTATGAATGGTATTCTTAAACAGATTTTGATAGAGACACACCTCTTACGTCTTCGCCTCCACTACAGGTCGGATCGAACCAAATAACACTATCATTGAAATCAGTCATTCCTTTCATGTATCGACAATTTGGTAAATCCCCTGATATTGAAAATATTGGTTTTAAAAATTAAATCAATTTAAAAAAAGTGAAAACAATGGACGCACAGAGAAGCAGTTCCTGGAAGTTATCTGAAATAAAGTTATTAAAAGTAAAATATAAGTTAAATTTATATATAATTTTCATATAATTTTTATAATTATTTCAATATTTTATAATTTATTTATACTTTCGTTAACTGAAGTCAAAACAAATTGGCTGTCAATAGACCACTGTAGGCTCAGAATAGCGAAAGGACCCTAAAGTTCATTTTAATAAATAATTATATTTCAAAATACATGACTTGAGATAAAGGGATTGTATTTGTGGCCAATATTTGAGAAAAATTATTTTTTAAAAAAACCGATTCTTATGTAAAGTGATATTACTTTCAAAACCGAAACTTTTTCATATGCGTATCCGTTGTCGAGCGCCGGTAATATATAAAGAATTCCGTCCTGACAACCGGCAGCCAAGAGATCTCCATCAGGTGAATATGCCAGACATCCGATGCATACTTTTGAAAGGGGGAGCTGTGAAACTATGCTTCCATCGGTGGTACTCATTATAAATATGGTTCCGTTGACGGAACCGATAGCTAAAACCTGTCCACTTGGATGAACTGAAGCCGAAACGCATTGAGTCTAAAATCAAATTTAAGTTAAATTATTGAATTAAATCTGTTATTCTTTATTACTTCAGTTGTTGTCCTCCAAATCAAATTCGAATCATTCCATTTGCATATCTTCTGGTCGAGTCCAGAGGTATAAACAAATTCATATTTTGGGTCGACAGCCAGTCCTCGCACCGCCATTGAGTGACCCTTTAAGTCCATTGATTTAATAAATCAAAATTGAATTGAAAGGAATTTTAAATATTAATACTAATGATCGCTAATATTTTGGCAAAGTTTAGAGTTGAGTTCAATTGAATGAAAAACATTAACAATATTTGCGACAAATTGTTCTCAAAATTAATATATTATATAAAATTCAAATTCGAAACAATACCTCAAAAATCACAGTATAATTGGTTGCCTGGAGTGCTGATCCTCTTAGAATCAGATTCATGGATGTGCCAATATATATCTCGATCGTATCATTATCTCTTTCGGGGTAAAGAACACGAGTTATCGAACTAATTGAACCACTTGTTGGGGGGAGCTTAACATTTATCAATTTTTAATTAATTTTTAAAATACAATTAAATTATTTTCAAATACTTTAATAGCATTCAAAAGTCTGAACTGTTCGTCATTGACGTCCCATGTCTTGACAGTTCCATCTGCATCACCACTGATTAGTATATTATTTTGTAGTAATTGGAGACACGTCAATGATTTCTATCGTTTTTCATTAAATTAAAATCAATTTTAAACATTTGTTAAACTAATGAGTGCTCACGTCGTGTCCCTTCACTTCTTTGACCACAAACTCAAGAATTCCATTTTCGTCTTCAAGTGGTGCCCAAATAGTAAGAGTTCCGGTCGTATCTCCGGTTAATAAGCTATGGTCCGGAAGGAAGTCCACACAATTTATTGATTTCGCGGCTTTTGATTCCTTTAAACAAAAGATTTCATTGGATTTATATTTGATTTAGTGTTTAAATTTACTGGTTTTATGGCTGTGCGACTATCAATAGTTCCGTCTCTTCTTCTTTGCCAAACACTTAAATGTTTGTTTCCGTACGAAACCATAATATCATCTTCTGTTTGATGGAAAGCCGCTCCTCTAACAGTTTCTCCGCTTTTTAATTCTTTCTGCGTTGAATTGAATATAAGCTGAATCAATATGAAATGTTTCAATTGATAAATTGATAAATACCTTTGAGCTTGCTAAAACAGCTGAATTCTTCCAGTCCCAAATCGTAAAATTGAGACATTCTTCACAATTAACTACCATTAATGAGCCCTTAATTTAATAAATTAAATAATAATGTGATTTAATATTAAAGTTAATTCAAATAAATAAATAAATAAATATAATAATATAATACAAACTTGTATTGAAAAATCCATATCAGTTACTACGGATCCAAAGATATTATGATTGAGCACAGCATAAGTCCTCAAATCTTTGGATGACCAAACTCGAATCACCTTTTCGAAAGTTAAGTAATCCTTAATTAACTTCAGACTAATTAAAAAGAGAATATTCTTACAGCAAAAGGCTGTGCTTTTGAGGCCTCTTGACTCGTGGCTATTATATTACGAGTGATTCTTACAGCCATTCTGTTTGACATCAAATAGAAGTTTTCAATTAGTTTTTTACGACTATTTATATTACTTGGAGTAAATGATCTGCTTTTTACTTATCCCTCACCAGTGGTGAGTCACCACCTCCCTTAACCACCTTATCCTCCCCGCAATATTCATATGAAGAATATATTGAAGGGATAATCCTATTCCTATTAGAATTCTTAAGTTAAGATATTCTTTTTCGGAATAGGATTACACCTTAACCTTTACTATATATGAATTTTCTATTCCTATTGGGAATTGATTAATAATATAAATATATATATATATATATATATATATATGACTAATAATTTTATATCTCTCAAATGGAAATATTCTGGGAAAATATGCCCTATTTGAAAAGTTGTTTATATTAAATATAATGAGGCATCGCCAAGGTCCACGATTTTAGGGAGGTGAAAATGAGATTTTTTGCCATCCACTTTCTCCTATACATCAGGGATAGCCAAGCTCGGCCGACTCAGGGGAGGGTTTAGGGGGGGGGGGGTAAAATGGCGGATTTTGTCAAAATCTCAGAGGGGGGGTTTAGGGGGTAAAATGGCGGCCGGAAATGGCGGAAATGCTGCCTTTTTGTTCTAAATTAGTGGTCCTACCGCAGCCTAAACGTTAAGTTTAAAATGTCTTATACTTGATCTAAATTGAATTAAATTAACAAAATCTCTTTAAATAACGGACAAAATGGCGGATTTGATGGGGGGTCGATTTTTGGATTATTTTTCTCAAACTTTTCCCAAATCACAGGGAGGGGTTTTTCAGGATTTTCCGAGTCAGAAGAGGGTTTTGACCCTAAACCCCTCCCCTTGGCTATAGCCTATAATAGTATACATAGGGGTAGAGGGTAATGATATGTAGAGTAATGTTAGGATTTTCTATTTTAGGGGATAAAAATTCTTAATTCTTGACTTAAGGTTGATAAAAGTTGTTGTTAGCACCCCTTTGGTTAACTTATGCCTGAATATAATATTATTATTAAAAATTAAACACCGGTTTATATCACTGGTGTGTTGAGTATATATTCTTTGAATATTGTCTTCAGGATTCCATAAGATAGCAGCGGTTCCAACATAAAAAGCCAACTCTCCGTTTCCTAAAATGAACAAATTCTTCGTTCCTTTGCTTCCATTGAATCCATGACTTAAATACGTAAATAAAAATCAATTATCAATTGAAATGTTTTGAATAAATATAAGACATACACCCATTTCAGTCTAAGATATTTATCAGGAATATCTGTGCCGTCCCTTAAGTTCTCCGTTGGATCTTTTGGTTCATTCATTTGCTTTTTAGGACTTTTCTCATCCGATTGATTATGGGTTGGGGTTGTGCTCATTCTTTTCTGAGGCATTGAATTACTAATGTCTCCAATCATTTTATTGGGACTTTTTTGAGGAGAGGATATGATCTGATTCTCTTGTTCTTCTTCCTCTGTTTCAGTCTCAGTATTGAGTTTGTTGTCAATGATTTCGTTTTTATAATTTTCTTTGTTATCAAAAATTGGTTTCAATTCTATTTCTTTTGACAAATTGTGAGAAACCTTTTGCGGACTATTCTTTGGCGAACGGTTTGCAATGTTTTCTTGAGATTTTCTTTTATTTATTGGTTTGATATGTCTTTCGCTGTCAATCGACTCATGTCTTATATTTTCATTTTGAACCATAAAAGCTGTTTCCCTAAGAAGGGTTTCGGCATATTCTTGAAGAGCATCTCTTCTTAATGTGTCATTCATTTCACTTTGAGTCAAATCTTTTGACGATTCCTTTTTAATAACTTCTGTTGACATCTTTTCGGTATTTCTTTTGGTTTTAGGAGTTTTAATGTTTGAATTATGACTTGTATTAGATTTGGGGGTCGGGTTGTGAAGGTATGCCTTTAGATTTGGTTTTGATGTGTTATGGTTGAATTGATGGCTCATATTTTCATTTCTAAATGTATTTTGTGAATAATTTTGGCTAATATTTTGTTCGATGTTTTGCTCTTCAAATGGTTTACTTTGAAAACTCTTTTGTTGCTCTGATTTAATCATTTTCTTTGCATTCTTTCGACTCGTTTTAACAAAATCAGGAGATGTCTGAGTCTCTGATGTTTTAGAATAAGACTTTCCGTTTTGATACTCATTTTCTATCATTAATTCCATATTAAGACTTATTCTTTCACTTAAAGACGACTCTCCGCGACGGGAAGGGTTTATATCTTTGATTAAATTAAAATCATTTAAAATTAGAAAATATAAAACAATTGGGAAAAAATAAAGTGATTAATACCTGAAAAATTGCTGGAATCAGAGCGTTTATAATTATTAATTAAAGCCATTTCTGGATTGGATTCATTTCGAGTAATTCTATTGATTTGATTTATTGAATAATTATTGGAAGAAATGAATTGTTTTGAATCGTTTTTCTGGTTAATTGATTCCATTGAATAAGATTTCACTGGAGAAGACTTGAAAATCGGAGACATCGATGACTCCAAATAAAACAAATCAATTCCAATCATATCTCTCTTTAGTTGAGAAACACTTCGAACCTATTGATCGCATTTTAAACAAATTATTATAAATAAAATTTTACTAAATTTTATACTAAACTAGAAATCTGTTTTAATTTTTTTTTAATTATGTGATATCTTAATTTTGATGGCATTTTAAAACTCATTCCAAAATGGTAAACCCCAAATATGCCTTCCAATTTTAGCTGAATCTGAACCCTTTCGTAGCAATTGATAAATCAAGATATATAATACTTTAAGTTTATGGCTTATTGTAATCAGTAATTAATTTTAATACATTTGATCACTTTATGCCTTAATTTGAGTCATTTATTTTAATTGCATTTTAAATATTCGATAAATAGTAAACTTTTTTAATAATATTATTTAGAAGATAACTTAGAAGAAAATTTAATATTCGTGTATAACTTTATCTGCACAGGGATGGAAAAAAGAATATATTGGACTGATATGATATGATATGACTGACTTATAAGATAAGTTTAATTGAGAAATATTAAGTGAAAAATATTGACCTCATGTCCAGAAGCAGTGAACATTCGTTTGGCATTTTTAATTCTGACCGCTTGTCCCAAATCTTTGACAATAATATCAAAAGATTTTGGTGATTTTAAGTTGAGTAAAACTCTTGATCTTATTTTATGGTCTTTATTATTAACGATAGTAATAATTCTTCCCTCTTTGTATGAGGTATTAATCGGTTGATTATGAATATTATGATAAACTGTATTGAATTTTGATGAAAGCGGACGTAAAAGCTTGAGATCATCCTCTCGGACTGCTTTTGATTTATTGCTTATTCCCTGAGAATATCCTCCAATTTGTTTCAATTTATTGATCTGTCCGTAAGGATAGCGCTGAAAATTTTTGATTCCGGACACCACATAACTCATTCCATGTTCCAACTCATTCAAAGTCAATACTCTTAGTCCATTTGTAGTGAATATATATTGCACTCCATTTGCTATTTTGATTTTATCGGTCAAATAAGTGCAAAACTGTTCCATAGTTCTGAAATCCTTTCCCGGAATAATGGAAACAGTGATCGAATTATTAAAAGGTTCACCATTTTTAAAGAAAGTAAGTTTTCTGGCCTTTCGGTCGTTTGCTTCCTGCAAAGCTCTCGAAACTCCATTCGAGTAAATGCCACTCGAGTTGTAACTCATTAGTTATTACAAAAGATTTGCTCAAAATATATGCAAACTTTCATTTAATATAACTTTTATTTAAACATTTTTCAATTATTAGGAAAAACACTATTTTTAGAAAATTCAGTTAAAAAGAGTTAAAATGAGTGAATGTTCCCAAATGGGGTCAAATGATTCGTAGATAAGTTAATTATGAGCACTACTGATCATTACTGATCATTACTCAACATTAATGAACACAAATTTTTAGTTTGATTTTCAAAAAATTCTTCAATTCTTTGCTTAACTTTATTCGAGTAGTAATTCATTGATTTTATAAAATTTCTTTATTTTAATTCAAGTTTTAAATGAAATCAAAACTAAAAGTAAAAAATTGTGGAATTTTTTATTTAATTGAATTAAAAGGCAGTCATTACTGGAAAATAGATTTTATAACTCAAATCATTACCTTTTATCGATCTTTCGTTTTGTATACAAATGAGGGTTTAGTTGAATAACAGAGGCCCTGACAACCAGACGGACAGACACATCATATTTCAATTCTTACAATCACTTAATCGAAACGATATTCTATTTTATTGAATGTTTTGCTTATTATTATTATTATCGTTAAATAGATATGTTTTTGTGTTTTCTTTTGGATTTGAAAATATTTTTATTTACATATCATTGAAATAATATAAACTAATCAACATATTTAGTATTATGTTCTATAATGTTCTATTATGATTAGTTAGCTCTGTTGACCTGAATAGCCTTCATTTCCTGGAAGTTGGTGATGTCCACTAACATGTCCATAATGCCTAATATTGTCTACATATACAGTGTATTAAGTGTTGAATATATTGAACAATGTATAGTACTGTATGATACAACACTATACTATAATAGAACTTGAAAACAGTTCACTTCTTGTGATTCAGTGATTCTCAAAGATTCACAATTTCACAGAATTTTAATTATAGGGATAATTGTATAGGATATACGTCTATGCCATAGAGTCTATGTTATACTGCTCAGCTTGAAAAAGAGCGTAAAAAGTAGTGCAAGCTTTCAACATATTTGATGAACATATGAACTTAGCAAAACTTTTAAAAGGACAGTTCAAAAAAATCATAATAAGTTGAAATGAGTAAAAGTCATTGATTATCAATTATTCAAAAGATATCAAAAGTAATCAAAACTTTTGGGAATTTTATTTACCTTTGAAGTAATATTAACTCTGAGGTTGACATTAATTAACAATAAAATTGAATATATTTTTATAATTTCATCATTCACATTTAAAATGTCCAGTAATTTTTCAATTTTTAATCTACACTCTATGAATTTTTTGCGCTTCTTTTCTTGCTCTGGTTTAGAGTTTTCTTAAAGGATTACAATGTTTTAGAAAATCTGAATTTTGGGTAAAATTTAGGTTAAAAATCAGGTTTAACTTAATCTATCAATTTTTTACGAATCAAACAACAATTAAATACATCTCATAGTATACAATCGAAATTTTTAAGAAATTGTCAAACGTTTTAGCTTGTAACTTTTGATTGGGTTGATCAAATTCAATAATTTTTCCAGATTTATAAACTAGAAAAATTTAGAAATTAAGGAATCTGAAACATTTTTTAGACAATATAATTTTTCATTAGAAATAAGCTAGTTAAAAATTATCAATTTTTTGCATTAATAAATAAAACTTGAAACAATTATTTTCATGATGACATATTTTCTGATTAATTCGAGCACGCTGAATCGAGCAAGGTGAAAGTTAAAATGCTATAACTTAATCAGATTTTGAAGAATTTCTATTAATTTCATTAATTTTTCAAATATTGAGGATTTTCAGTGAATAACTTCTAAATCTTTAAAGTTGCGGTATTTTAACTATCACCAATCGATTGAGACAGGTCGATTTAGTCAGAAAACATGTTCAACTTCTTTCATTAAATTATTGAAATTTTGACGAAAATTCAAGATATTAAAAAACATTATTTTTCAAACTTTAATACCTTGCTGCTTCCTTAATCAATTCACTTGAATTTAATATTGAAAAATGTCTACATTATTCTATTTTATAAATTTTAAAGAATCATTGAATTTGATCAGGTCTATCAAAAGTTACAAGCTCAAACGTTTGACTATTCCTTAAAAATTTCGACTGTTTATAAATTGTGTACAGTATTACTAATACTCCTTTTTTTGTCGGTCCATTCAATAGGGATAATCTTTTGAATATTTTGAATTGAATGTCAAATGATAGTATAGAAATGGACTAATAATTAGTTGTTATACATTATTTTATTATCCATTATTACAAGACTTACTTTCATCAGCAAAGAGTCATTTCTGTCATTAATGTTAATAAATGAGTTTCTTATTAAACATATAATTAATGTTATTATACCTTAAATTCGATTTTTTGTTAAATGATATGCTTTTAAATTAAGTTATTTTTATAAACAGTTGGATATAATAATCAATGGATGGAATTCCTCGAAAGCACTTTTGAATAATTTGCTTTTCATTTGTTCAGAAGAGAGAATAAATTTAATAAATAATTTGATATTTGTTTTAATAATTGTTTAATGAATTAATGAATAATAATATAAATTGAAATAATAGAGTGAATGATAACTGAGTGAAAAATGGGATTAAATATAATAAATATGTTTTAAAATAATCGTTAATACAATTGGAGACAAATTTGAGTCAAAATACTGTAAAACAATATTTTCCTATAATTTCTTTAAATTTGAGTTTTTCTACAAAATTACAAATAAGTGCTGAAAATGTGGTCAAAAGTTATGATCAAATATAAAAGTTTTACTCAAAAGACAGACTCAGAAGAGAGGACAACCATTTGATCAGTGATTGATAATCATTTGGAGGGAGGCGTCTGACTGGCAAATGCAGGTGGAAGTGTCTGACCGCTTATCAGTTCACTCATATTTAACTGTGGCTGAGGCTGACCCGTAAGACGAGACAATATTCCTATAAAATAGAAGCGAATAAAAGTCATTAGAATTACAAATATATGACAAAAATATGTGAAATATAACGACATATCTCTTAATCTCTTAATACAAACCTCTCTCAGAAATTTGAAGTCTTTGTGCGACGGGAGGTATTCGAGCGATAGTCGCCGGCAGTCGACTCACATCTGACTTCATATCACTCAACAGTTCCTCCAATTGGTTAAGAACTTTGTGGAGGACGGCGTTCGCCGGTTTGTTTCCGGCCAATGACTCTTTGCTCAAATGTTGGTGCGATTCGGCCAAACACTCCAATTCAGCAAATCTCGCGTTTAGAGCCATCGCTGGATGTGTCGGGTCTTGAGTTAGGTTAAGATACGCGGCTCTTCTGAGCTGTTCCTCAATGACGAGAGCCTGTTCCAATAGTTTGAATCTTCGCGCCAAAAACTTATTCTTGATTTCGAGGAAATTTCCTTTTCCGACATCCATTTTGAAGGGTTCGTTAATTATAGAAAAGATTTCATCGTTTTGAATGTCCTGCCATCGGCCGTATCCATGCTTTACAATACCAGACAATAACCAATAGTCATGGCGTCGGTGCCATATCTCAAGTTCTCTTTGAGGAACGGCTGCTTTTTCTTCGTTTTGCCAAAGAGTGTGTAATTCAGTGAAACCCCCGTCCGCTATATTAAACATAAACTTTTGTTTTGCCAAAACTTTTTTCACTTCTTTTTCTTCTGTCGTATCCATCGGTTCATTCGATTCTTTATTTGTTTCAATAGTTTTATTATTATTGTCTTTATTCTCATTTTCACCGTTTGTTTCTTCTTTTATCTCAGTTTCAGTCTTGTCTTCTGAGGGAATGTCTTCAGTTGCTTCAGATTTTACCTCTTCTTTGACCGATTTGTTTTCAGAAATCGTTTCAGAAGGTGTTTCCGATTCCTTAATTTCTGGCGACTGTTCTTCGGTTTTATCATTTGTTAGTTCGCTTTCTTTCACTACTTCTTCCTCGTCTTTGACATTTTCTTTACCATTCGTTTCTTTTACGTTCTTTTCTTCTTCAACTTCAGTAATCTTTGTTTCCTCTGCAGTGTCTTTGTCTATGAGTGTCGGCGACGGAGCCTTACTATCATTGGGTGTCGTTAATGACGAAGAGATCGTTGAGACAGCTGTTGAGCCATTGGTTCCGTTTTGTGTGCTATTGGTTTCGGGAAGTATTACACTCAACACACCGTTAATGTGTTCAAACTCTTGAACTTTCTTTCGAATTAAAGACATGACTCCAATACGAGTCAAAACGTGTTGACGGGAAAGGCCTTCGCGGGGAACTCCGTCAGCGAATGTTTCTGAATTGTCAGCTCCCGGTTCGCAGAGATGTCTCATAAACAGTGAAACATAGGCTCTGAAGTTCTTCTCAGACTTTCCTCTGAGGTCACGAACCAACCATTGAGAGTTGAACGCGTCCTGAGGGGGCATTCCGTAACGCATTATCGCATTTAAGAAGGCCTTCCTTTGTCTGGCATTGAAACCAAGAACCTAATAATCATAAATATATTTAATAAAAAATGTATGAAAACGCCTTTAAAAGCAAATCTAACACTTAATCAAATGCTCTCCAATTGATATCAGACTTAATGTATGACTGGATTCAAGTGATTCACAAATTATTGGAAATCAACTCATTTTAAAAGAATTCAGTCTTTTATACAAAAATAAATCAACAAATCAAACAATACCTCAATATTTCCGCCAACTCTGGCCAAAAGGGGTGGAAGAGGTCTATCTTTTTCTCCGCGGTCTCTCTTACGACGAATTCCTTTTTCCTCTTTATTGTCTTCGAAGTCGTCGTCATCGTCTTCATTGCCGGACGGCATCGAAAAGTCTGAGTTATAATCAGAGATATTTTCAGTCCAATTGTGTTCCTCTTGAGATCCCATCGCATCGTTATAATTGACTTGTTTTCTGACGCGCTTTCCTTTGCCCAGAGTTCGGGCCAAATCTTCCTGTTGTTGTTCGTAGTGATGACGCAAAAGCTTTTCCCAATAGGCCGGGTCTGCGCTCTCCACCTCTTGTTTAAGTACTTCAGTTTCAGGTTCATCTTCATCGACATCTTTGGTAACATAAGAGGCGACTTTGAATGAACTCAAGTACTCATTAGCCCAGAGCTCCTTTTGTTCGATTCCCTCTTTAGTTCTGTCGAGGAGTCCTTCTATTGCCTGATCGTCGTAATGTATAGTACTCTCTTCCTTTCCTTCTTCGTCTTTAAAGAGCTCTTCTGTCCCAAATCGTAAGATGTCGTCCAACTCCTGCTTAGACATAGCGGCTGATCGACTGCCCAAACCGGGTCTGACCACCAAATGAGTTAACATCATCTTCTTCTTCGCGACTTGAGTTATACGTTCCTCAACCGAAGCTCGAGTAACAAATCTATAGATCATAACTTTGTTGGCCTGTCCTATACGATGGGCTCTACTGAATGCTTGGATGTCATTATGAGGATTCCAATCAGAGTCGTAAATGACAACTGTGTCAGCCGTCGCCAAATTTATTCCAAGACCTCCGGCACGAGTCGAGAGCAGAAAACAGAATTGAAGCGCTCCCGGAGTATTGAACCGATCGATAGCCTCTTGTCTTAAACTACCGGTAATTCCACCATCAATTCGCTCGTATTTGTATTGTTCGAACTCAAGAAAGTCCTCCAAAATGTCTAACATTTTAGTCATTTGAGAGAATATGAGGACTCGATGTCCATCTTCGTAGAGC
Source organism: Minunthozetes semirufus (assembly GCA_034699985.1). Lineage (NCBI taxonomy): Eukaryota > Metazoa > Arthropoda > Arachnida > Sarcoptiformes > Punctoribatidae > Minunthozetes > Minunthozetes semirufus. Next base: position 37,175 of record JAQIXD010000017.1, read on the forward strand.
TTTCGCAACATTTTCTGAAGTAATATAAGTTTACCGCAGGATCTGACCAAAGCATTGCCCTCATAGGCTCCGTTTGGCATTTTGGGCGCCTCTTGAGCTGCAGCCGGGAAAAGGTAGGGATGATTGCAACACTTCTTGAGGTCCATCATTATATTGACGAGAGAAACCTGATGTCCCCCTCCCTTAGCATTTAGAGCTTCAAAATTTCGGGTCAGAATATATTTGTAGTACTTCTTCTGCATCGGCGCCAAATCCACTCTCACTATGAATTCACTCTTCGAAGGAATTCCTTTGAGAACATCAGCTTTGAGTCGTCGAAGTAAATGCGGTCCCAACATGTCGTGCAGTTTCTTCACCTGTTCTTCTTTATCTATTTCAGCGAATTCATTGAGGAATCCCTGCATATCACTGAATCAACAAATAGACAACAAATTAAACAATTAAAACATTTTTACTTATATTTTATGAGAAAATCTAAAACTGACTGAAAATTTGAAGGACTCAAGAAGTTCAACAAATGGAACAATTCTTCCAAATTGTTCTGCAGAGGAGTTCCCGTCAAAAGAAGTTTGTAATTAATTTTATATGAATTAAGGATTCTGAAGAACTTCGACTGATTGTTCTTAAGACGATGAGCCTCATCAACGACTAAAACCTGCCAATCAACTGATCCAAGAGTTGCGGCATCGATACAATTCAATTCGTATGACGTGAGTAAAACATGAAATTTGATCGGACAGTCTTTCTTAATGCGCGATGCCTTCGCCCCACCCCTAACAGCTCCGTCTTCGAAACTGAGTTCGTGTTCTCTGATGACAGCTCTGCTGTCTTTGTCTCCAATATATGTGACCTAAAAGTGAACCAAAAATAAATCAAAAGTTAAACAAATAATTGATTTAAAAATTGAAGTAAAAGACTGACCACATAGAAGTCAGGCGCCCACACTTCGAATTCCCGCTCCCAATTGATTATAGTGGAGAGAGGGGCCGACACCAAGAAAGGTCCCCTGCAGTGACCCTCTTTGAACAATGAATATAAGAAGACAATTGTCTGTATAGTCTTTCCTAATCCCATTTCATCGGCCAAAATAGTGTCAGTTCTGTGAGCCCAGGAATACCTGAGCCAATTACAACCCTCTAATTGGTAGGGATGTAACTCCATTCCAGTGGCATCGATATAAAGGGGCTGATATTCATACTTCTTCTTGGGATCAACTGTTGGTTTGTCGGGCGGTGGAGAGGATCTTCGCTCAGAGTAGTCATCACTTCGAGACTCTCCCTTTGGTTTCTTTCCCTTTCCTTTTTTGGAGCCACTGTTGGGTTTCTTTTGATTCGAGTCAATAGTATTTCTTAAATCCCAGTAATAGTCGACCGCTTTCTTCAATTCTGTGATTTCGAGTTCGAGTTGAGAGTTATCGTTGAACTCCCACGAGCTCTGATCGTATGGAAGGTCTCTCCACTTAACCAAATACATAGTCCTTCCATCCCTAAGAGTCTTGTGATTGATTACTCGGTGAACATTCAGCCATTCCGGACGAATACCATATCTGTAGTACTTTTCTTCGAGATTGACATCACTTCTGTTGGCCTTCTTTTTCTGCAGTCTTTTCATTCCAGTGGCGGCAGTGATCTCACCTTCATTTTCATTTTCATTACTTTCAGGGGGAGTAACCTCTACGGGGGCAACCAAAGTGTCATTACATGAGCCATCGTCCAGAGGTGGCGGTTCATCCATATCTGTTTTGCGACAATAGTTGCGATACATGGAGGGGTGGTATACATCTAACTGTACTTCACTAATCCAAGAGCAGTGCCAATAACTCATTTCATGCCACTTAACGAAGAATTCTCTTTGAGGTTTTGGCTGAATTTTTTTACTCGTTGAGGGCTGTGCAGCCGGGATATCATCATTGGTTAACGCATCGCTGCCTATAATTGGGTCGTCCTCTTTGTGTATTTCAGCCCAACGCCAGGTCAGGATTTTAGCCACTTTGCCTTTTAGGGGCTCAACTGAACATCGAGGACAGTGCCACTCACCGTCGGGTACTGTTCGTAGAGGAGGAGTCAAACAATATGTGTGATAAGCTAAAGGACAGGCGTCGCAACACAAGAGCTCTCCTCCATCTCTACAAACTCGACAGAACTCCATGTGATGATCGTTATTAGTTTCTGCGGGAACTTCCAATTCCTGATCGGGAACTCCTTCTCCTTCACAGTGAGGACAACTCCACTTTCCTTCGGGCGCTTCTTCGAGTTCAGGTTCTAAACAAACCAAATGATAGGCTCGGGGACAGGTGTCGCAGAGTATGATTTCTCCTCCCTGTTGACAGACTTCACAGTAGTCCTGATGATCCGTTTCGTAACCGTTTTCGTTGTCTGAGTTTCCGTTTCCGGCGGGAAAACTGGCCGTTGTTTTCGTCTTCTTTTTCTTTTTAAGTTTTTTGTTCTTATTTTTCTTTTTATCACTTTTTGGTGGAGGAGTGGCTCTGTCCGCCTCTTCTAATGCGGCTTCGAATTCGACATCACTTTTGTTGGGCTCATCAGCGCTCTCCTCGTCATCAGAACTGTTATGTTTCTTACGTTTAGCGCTCAGACCTCCGATTTTAATTTTAATTGAGGGAACGGACTTTATTTTCGGTTTTTTGCCTTTTTTAGGAACTTCTTCTTCAATCAATTCTTGTCCGAAATCTTTTTGTGGATTATTGGCCATAAATTGTCTCCATTTGGCGGATATAAGAGTAACCATTTTTCCCATCGCTATCTTAGGGTTAGATTTTGCGATCAGAGGTCTTATATGTTGTGAAAAGAGTTTATAATTTGTGAGGTTCTGGTAGTCGGCGTCCGTATATTCGTAGGGAACGTCTTCTAAATCGAATTCTTCACAAATTTCTTCCACACTTTTCTGTGTTCTCTCAGACTTTATTTTCCTCACTTTTTTGGTCTCTGTTTGATAGTCAGTCTCCAACTCTGCCATCGGATCCTCTATTATATCATATCCCAACTCATCGGGACTGTCACTAACAGAGGCTTTCTTTTTCTTCTTTTTCTTTCCCCTTTTCTTTTCTGATCCATCCTTTCCTTCCCTAATCTTTTTCTTTTTACTCTTCTCTTTCTTATGGCTTTGAATTTCAAGAGTATTGCTGTCCTCTTCATAAACCATATCTTGATCTAAGACTCCGGTAGAGTCGTCGCCCACGTTCTGAGTTTCGTCTTCGGCTTCCATTTCTGTTTCATCCTCTTGTAATTCTTCGTCACCATTGTCTTCATCCCCTTCTTCTAACTCCTCGTCGTCTGCAAACCAATGGAAGAAAAAATTAAAATTCTGTTTAAATGTTCGGAAAATTGGAAACAAAATAATTTAATAAACTTCAGACTAATTTGTCTCAACTTTTAATCACAAAATTAATGTTCATTTTATCGAAATATATTTTCATACATATCTAGTCATAAAACAACTGAAATATTGTTAAATAAATTTTATTAATCATTATTTTGTTCAAAAAACATTAAATCTCTATTAATTTCAATCTAAATCTTATTATATGAGGAAAACCAATTTCGTCATTTAGTAAGTTTTGGTTATATCTCCCCCTTTGCTTATTCTTCATTTAAGCAATACTACCCTTAAAATCTCTCTCTCTCTCTCTAAAATTGAAAAATGACCGAAACTGTTCTGATGCATAGAAAGGGACATTTTTACAACAAATCAAAGTCATTTAAACAGTTAATCACAAATGTTTGAGTAATTAATATCTTTTAATATAATTTTTAGTAAAATATATCGAAATTATGTTTAAATTGATTTAAAAAGTGTTTAATTGGAATAAAAGACAGAATCTATTGTTTAGAGAAAAGTTTAAACATTAAAGTGAAGACAATTTTAAAAGAATCGATCGATTGGTTAGAAGTGAAGACTTGAGTGGAGTATAAAAGAGAGGAAAACTAGAAAAAGTGTTGGCTGTGGTCGTCATAGCAACGCAAGTGTTATATATGTTAATAAGTAATAGTTATCCGTATAGTTATCCTTAAGACCCAATCGAATGCTATAGTATTGAAATTCAATAGCAATCGATTGATTCCTTTGTCTGTCGACCCCTTATCGGTGACCACTAATCAAAGACATGCATTTTTAGAGACACAAAACACGTGAAATAGTGTCAAAACAAAGCCATGTGTCAGATGTAAGCAACACTTTCGCCGGCAATCCATCAGTGATTGACTGACAGTGTCTGACACGACGACAGCCCAACCAATAAGACTTACCCATTGTTTGGATCTGCTCTGATGACAATTCATCAGTTTCATCGTTTAGTTCGTCCTCTTTTCGCGGCATTATTTCTTCAAATCAAATCATATGTGAATTAAATGAAACTTTTACTCTGAGATCAAAATAGTGACAACTTTTGAACTCTGTTTCACTTATCACTGCTTTGACTAAAGCTCTGCCGAATAGCTATGAATGGCGTCTCAAACACCAATAGCCAAACACTAAACCCCAGTTCACACTAAATACTTAACTCAAATCACTAACAATTTGTTTAATTCACTTCTATTTCTTTTTTATCGTTATTTACTCATTTGCTTTCAATTAAAATACTTTTTATTCAATTCAATAAATTAAATAAATTAAAACGATTTTTAATAAATTAAAAACTAAAGTATCACTTATATTGAGTCAATTGAAGAGCTTAAGTATGAGTGAAAACACTGATTATGTTTTTGACGATAAGCGGCGCTCTATCTGTCTCTCTGTCTGTCAGTCAATGTTTTTCTCACTTTTAGATGAAAAGCAAAACAAAATATTGATAATAAAAATACAATTTTTTTCATTTAATTAATTATTTATGTTTTGAGTTTATTTTTAGAAGAATCGGAACAAATGATTAAATAATAAACTGAAAGCTAAATGAAGTTTTATAATGAGCGACAAAAATGACTCCGATTTTCAGTCGTTTTACTCTGAGGTCAAACACATAGAGAAAAAGGATTCGGTGTATACTTCTGGCCAACAAATCAGTCGTCTGTTGCGTCCGGGATCGACATACGCTAATCTTAATCCATTCGAAGTACTTCTCGTTGATCCGGAAGATACCCTCGAAGTGATTAGAAAGCAGTACAAGAGATTATCAATTTTATTACATCCCGACAAAAATCCTGACGACAGGGAAAGAGCACAGAATGCCTTCGATGTCCTCAACAAAGCATACAAATGTTTAGAAGCAGATCAGACCAGAATCAAGGCTTTGGAAGTCGTAGAAGAGGCCAAACATCGCGTCCAACAAATGGTTGACGAAAAGAAACGAAAATTGAGAAAAGAAAAGAGAGACCCCTCTGTCGAAGAGGACGATCCCATTAAGCATAAACAGGCCGTTAAAGTGATGACAATGAAATTATTCGCTGATTACGAACGTAAGCGACGGTCTCTCGAAGAGAGGGCTACTGAAGAACGAAAACGCAAACGAGAAGAAGAGATCGAAGCAGAAGAAGCCAAACAAATAGAGAAGGAATGGACCAAAAATTTTGAGGAAAGTCGACAAAATCGAGTCAACAGTTGGCAGTCTTTTACTAAAAATACTAAATCGAAGCGCAAAGACATTCGGCCCCCAAAACATAAGGCAGAGACACGTTAGACACCAGACAATCATTTCATCCCTTTTTCTTTGACATCATTTTCATCAATAATTTACTGGATTTTAGTCTTAAGACAATTAATTAATTAAAATATTTATTTTAATTATCGAAAAAAGATCCACAAAAATGACCACAAATTTTAAATCGTTTTTTTTTGTTTCTCTTTTTGTGAAAAATTGATATCTCTTTAAATACTTTAATCATTTGTTCATAAAATTCAATTCAATATTATTTTTGACGAAACAAACACTTATTTGTTAGAAACTCAAGGGATGTGCTCTTTCTCTGCTCTTTCTCTTAAATTTAAAGATTTTTGTTTTATATGAATTCCTTATTTTGTTTTCCTATAAATTATTTATTAAAAATATGCTCTTTATTTGAGCGTTAGATCACATCTATGTTTATGATAATAATGACATAAATGGTTTACGGGGTATAAACTAAATCAATTGTCATAAACTAAAAGTTCCTCAAAATTTAATGCTTTTCATCAAAAAAGGCAGAAATCAGAAGAAGTGATTGTATCTCAAAATATCTAAGTTTAAGACAAATGTAATCATATATAACATCCAATACATTAATGACAGAAAAGACATACTTTTAGATCTTTAAAATCGAGATTCAGCTCATTCTGTGGTTACTAAACATTTATTTAAGCTCAACCTTCCAGACTAAAGAAGAGATATAGAGAGGATACAGAGGGCTTTCACAAAACAAAATAGCACCCGAAGCCCGAATTTGGCCATTTTGTCTTAAATTAGCGAATTTACTGCCTAAAGCGCTTTATCTGGATTAAATTGACATTAGTTTAGTTTAAATCCATTTAAGTTAGACTAAGGGCTTCTTTTCTCTGCTTTTTGGTGAGTTTTTGGCCAAATCTCGATTATAGGCCCGATTATGGAAGTACACCAAGTGGTGCAGTGCTTAACTTACAATATTCAATGTACTGCACATAGCCTGGTCTGAAATATGATACATTGTTTTGAACTTATTTTAATTCAAAGATTTTACAGTTATTTGTAAGACTTTAGTTATAAAACGAGAAAAATGTTTAGAAGAATGTGTACTACAATCCGAATCACAATTTATTCAATTTTCAAATACTTAGACTTGAATTTCAAGAACTTTTACAACACTTCCTTTGGAATGAAGAAAAGCTTCAAATGAAAGTCAATTAAAATTTTATCTCTAATTCTCGAATGAATTCTTTGCAACAAATGATAGAAAATTAGATTATTTGTGAATAAAATTGGTTTTAATTCCACTCAAAGTTATGTGAATTTTGTTAAATTAAAAATATATATAAATTAATCGTTAATTTAATGCCATTTAATGGCATTAAAAGCATTACAACATTATTTCCCATTTTATGAAAAACGAATGGAATTCAAATATTTTTAAGAGTTTTTTTCAAAACTGAAATTTCAGGAAAAGTTATTCCAAATAATTTGAATTGAATTTGATTCTACTTTGAATTAATTTAATTAAAACAATCGTGCAATTTATTTTTTGTAAGAAATATCAACTTATTTTAGTGACTAAATTACTCATTAGTCATGATTAGCTAAAGTCAGTTCAATTATTTATTTTTCAATATTTCAATTATATTAATAATTATTTTAATTGTCAGTCATTTTGTAACATTTTTTTCCTAAAATTGGCTATAAATTCAACCAATTTATTGAAGTTGATTAAAGTGATGGTCATATTATATGATGATAATGTTAATGCAAGTGTAGCGTCGGGTCATTTTATAGCAGACACTTATCAGTTTAGGTGAACTATAAATTCAAAGTCACGACTAGTGGTAACACCTAAGGGCTGAGCGAAGCCTATGAGCCGCCAATAATAAGGTAAATATGCAGAGAGTTAGGGATAAGAGGCACAGGCAGACCGGTCTTGCAATAAGTTTGTCTTACCTGTGAATCCGATCAACAGGTGGTTGATTGACCCTCCAGTCCTCGTCAGTGCCATTAATACCATTTATGCCCTTTAAATATGTGTTTGTTTCAATTGTTTGCAAATTATTTTCTTAAATATTTATTTATTTATTAAAGAAATCAAAGTTTTTATTATTTAAACACAAAATGTCTTAAAATTGTGTTTTATTTTATTATAAAATAGAGAAACAATTGATTAAAGTTATGCATCAATTGTTTGTTGAAGTCTTAGCCAAAAGAGATTTGAGTCGAGCCGGAGATCTCTTCTCCATCGACGACAAGAGTATTGTTGGCGATCTCTCAGAACTGATACATCACATCCAGAAAATCAGTAGTGCCAGCAATTTCTTGGACAAACACAACGATCAAAGTGTGGTCGAGATATGTCTGACAAGAATCACGAGTGCCATTCGGTATTAAAACTCACATTTGATGTTTTGGACATTTAATTATCTCTCTTTTAGGGATACTGGAACTATCGAGGAACATGCCGGAGCACTTGTAGCTCTACTGGAATCGTGTCTTCTTCACGATTTAAAGCCATCAAACAAAGATGAGGATCCACCTCATGCAAAGATAGCAAGTGATGTAGTGTCTTGCATATTTCTTGTAAGTCACAACTCTTGTATAGTTCTTCGATTCACATAATTTTTGTTCAAATAATTAGAATCACAGCAAGAAATCAGTGATGCGTTTGGCTGTTCCCGTGGCTGTCAAGCTATTGCATCGGGGAAACAAAGAATTGAGTCGAAATCTTTCCAGTTATCTGTCTTTGGCGGCCATTAATAACGCAGAGATTCTTTCACCACATATCCAACCGATCATCGATTCTATAATTGGAGGAAATTATTCATTGGCCAGAGTTTTGCCAAAAATCTATGCCGTAAATAAGGACCCGATTCACGACCACATTATGGCTTTAGTGTGTCTTTTGCCACAATGTGATACTCCGGAGAAATTATCTCTTCTTAATTTGTTTGCTCTGATTTCGAAGAATAAGCCGTCGATTTTGGAATCAAATTTACCACAATTTAGTGATTGTTTGACTCAATCACAAACGGCTTATCCCACTCTTCAGATCTTCTTAGATATGGCACAAACAAATCCAAAGCCATTTACTGAATACGTTCATAAAGTGGTGTCGGCTTCGGAACTACAGACAGGAATGCTTTCAATTGCGGCGCAATTCTTGGGTTTAGTCGGAAAGTTAAACGCAAACAAAGCTCGCGATTGTCTTAAGTTTTTGACGAATCAATTATCAAAATCAGATCTGTCGACAATGATTACACTCTTAAGAGAAATCAAGTCTATCGTTGAAGTGTTTCCAACTCTTTTGCCTTCATTTTTGCCACAAATAGTATCTCAAACGGAAAACTCGACGTCATCTACAGTGCAGTCATATTTGCAACAAATCAGTTCCATAAACAATATGTCGAATACATCGAATGCCAGCGCCATAACCATTGTTCGCGTAAATTGTGATAACGTTTCAAACTGTATGAACGGCCAAATGAACAGTTCTGTTAACTCTAATCCTCACTATTCAACTCAGGCCAGCACTGGCCATAACAGCACCAGTAAAAAGATTACATCTTCGCTCAACGACTGTATTCCTCCCTCTCCTCTTAAGAGTTCTGGGAGTAATAGATTGGGTACCAGTAATATACATGTAATTCATAGGAGTATTCCTCGACTGCATATCGTTAGTGGAGGCCATATAATCGGACGCCATTCCTCTTCTAATGTTCACAGAAGTCTAACCGCATTAATGATGTCAAACCCATCGACGAGTAGACACCAAATGAACAGAATGTCAATTGAGAGCGTAAACGGTCCCACAACCAACAGTTCACAAAAGAGTGCCTCCAGTTCTTATTTGATGGCACTTCAAGAGAAAGAGTCGGCATCCAAGTCATCGAAAACTGTGGCCACTTCTGTGGATTCGCAGCTGCAAAGTCATGTGCAAAACGTGACCTCTTCTTCTTCGTCTTCTTCTCACTACAACTTAAAGCTCTCCAAAAGTGAAATCCTTTCGAATAGTAATTTAAAAATGAGAGAAAAGTCAATCAATGCTACGACAGGACCCCAAATGGCTCAACAGAATCGAGTTTCTGTGTTTGAGCCCTACCCCATGAGAGATGCCGTTCAGCACTTTTGTGAGAAACATATCGACAAAATCAAGACATATATGCAAAAGATTTTCGTTAAAATTCCACTTCCGGTCAAATGTACGATAGAAGAGAGAAAATCAAAAAAAGTTGCAAAACTTCATTTCGTTTGTCAGGGAAAGGGTGAACATTGTCTCTATTCTAAGACATACTTTATTATGAAGACAAGAAACGCCAGAATTTGGATTCATTTGATGTTTTTGGCTCTTCAGGCAAAAGCAATGTCCGCTCTCTGTACTCGAGAAACATCTGTAAACGCACTCAAGAATTGTTGGGACACTTTGAAGGCCGACAACAGAACTTTTCTTACTTTAGTCACCTCTTCATTTCCATCGGCCAAAGACCAGGATATGCTTATTCAAGAGTTGAGATCTGAGAGATATTTCGATGTCTTTGAATTCAATGCAATTATTCAGATTTGGGGCTGTTTTCTATGCAATCATCCCGAAAGAGCCAATGGTTTCCTCAAAAGTAATGAACCCGTTATTGAGGGACAGCTCAAAGAGAAAAAGGGCAAATGGAAACTATTCAGAAGATGGCGGACAAGATATTTCACACTTTCAGGAATCCAATTATCATATAGAGAAGGGGTCAGTCATTACTATCTTTTAAATATCGAAAACTATTATTTTTCGTTATTATTGTTCATAGAATGGCGAGAATGAGGGACAACCGGTCGAAATCGGACAAATACAAAGTGTTAGAGCAATTGGTAGCTCCAGAGGCAGAACTATTCCTAAAGCATTTGAGATCTTCACAAATGAAAAGACATATGTACTCAAAGCTAAGAACAGTCTGAATAATGAACAGTGGGTTCAGTGTCTGTCTATAGCGATGGCTCACTCACAGGCAAAAGAAGGTAATTAATTGCAAGATTTTTATGTTTAGTCATTTAACAAACGCCTGTTCTTTTACAAATAGCCAGTCCAAAGGTAATGGTCTACTCAATTATCTAATCTCTGAGTCTTAACTTATTTTACATTATTTTCTAAAATTATTTTTATATTTCATTTCATTACAAATATATATGAAAACATATATATAAATATATTTATAAAAAATAAATAAAACAAAAAATCAAATTATTTTTTATTATTTAATCGTTTTCTCTGTTTTTTGACATTAAAAATGTTTTGTTATTTAATGTATATTTTGGTTAAAATCAAATACAATTTCAAATCATTTTTTCATTTATTATTACTATTATTACTATATATGGCTTTTAAGACAAGATTTGAAAAATATTTCTATTTTTTATGGAAAATATATTTAATAAATATTTAATAAAAGATTTTCATTGAATAAAAACGAAGGAAACTTCAATCAAGACTTTGTCTCATATTTTTCAAATCCTTCGACATAATAGTGGTCAGAATCACAGGTCAGTGAAGATATGCTCCAAATTTTTGGTGAAGTATTGATTGAAATGATTTGTTTGTCTTTGTTTTCAATTATTTTATTATTTATTTGTTCATTGATTCTAAGCATAAGAAGCCTCTGTCTTTCAATTGGATCCAAAGAAGATAATTCGTAATTACTTTCTTTGTTTTTTGAGTTTTTATCACAAATTAGTTTCGGTTTAATTGAAATCTCGAGTCTTTTCTTATCCCGAAAATCGATCAAATAATTATCGATTAATTTATTATTTTTCAAAATTTCTTTTGATTTGAGTCTACTTTTGTGAAAATTAAGAGCGTTTTGATCACTCTTTTGGCATTTGTTCAATAGTTTGAGCACTTCTTTTGGATCAACTGATCTTTTGTTAGCGCATTGTTTTATATGGTTTATTGATTTTGGGCCAAAACTCTTACAGAGCGGACATTCCTTATAATAACTAATTTGATTTGTTTTATCGCTCTCTCGGTTATTAACATCTGTTTCGTAGATTTCTTCGCTCTTTATTATTGGTTTGTGTTTGTGATTGTGATTGTGATTGTGTCCACAATTTGTAAATGAGTCGCGTTTTTTGAAATATTTTGAAGAATTAGTGTCAGAATCGTTTGATTTTTGGTTTATTTTATAAGAATTGATGGGAAGTAAGTCTTCGTCGTCTGAAGAAATTGAATGATCACTTAAATTGAAGCTTATATTGATTTCTTCTGACGAAAAGAGTATTTTTTCCATTTATTAAATGGTTTAACTCAAAGCACTTCCGCACAAAATAAACAAAATATTCATTGATTTCAATTAAAAGTATTAAAATTGTTTTAAATTTAAATTCAATTTAAAGGTAAACAAAATTCAAACAATAATATTGTGACGAAACGATACCAACGTTTCCAATACATATAAAGAGCGCCACTCTTTGACATCAATTTTCATTACAGAATATTCTTAAATCTGAATCAAAACAATAATTGTTGAGTCGATTGACAAACAAGACTTGATTCAGATGTTATACTTATTTGATATTTGATGCCATTTTCCCCTCATTTTTAAGTTTTATTATTTGAATATCAATTTATTGAAGTTCATAGAAATTGATGGCAAATATTCTCTTAATTTGAATCGATTAGACTTTTATTGATTTTCGATTTATTAAAACATAATTTTCAGTTAATGTTAGAGAAACTGTGATTAATTGGAATGACTATAACCACTATTTTATAATCGATTCAATTACTATATGAGAGACAGTCATTACAATAGACACAAACAATCAATTCATTGATTTCCACATTTATACAGAAGAATAAAACAAATGATCAGTTGATTAACTTTTGGCAAATTATGTCTATAAATCTCAGGTTCTGTCAAATGTTGAGCTAAATATTTAATTTTCAAAACGTCTGATGAAATTTCGTATTAAATAAATTATATTCTATTAATAAATAGTATTTAAAAATTGGATCATAAAAGTGGTAATCAATGAAAAAGAGTAATTCTATAGAATATATGTATAAGATATTGCTTTCAAATAAAATAAATATAATATAATACATATATTGCTATTAGACTCAAAATATGTCAAATTCTATACAAAATAACTTTCATTTAATACATTTTCATTGATAGGCCTTTTGCCTGAAAGCGGCTGCGATTTCTTCGACAGTTTTTCCTTTAGTTTCGGGCACTTTCTTGTAGACGAAAACCCAGAATAGCGCCAAAAGTGCAGAAAATATAATAAATACATATCCTTCCAAATGTTCCTAAAGTTAAAGATTTTATTTTAAAAGTCGTTTAACTCAGAAATTAAATTATAATTAATGTTTTGCCACAATGTTTGTCACAACCGGTAAATATTTTAAAATATCTTCGCATTACTATTATAGTGATACCTCTCCGATGACCTAATGTTCACTTTTAAAACTATTTTCAAAGAAATATTTCATAGGAATAGCACTCATTTGCGAAAACATTGATTAAAAAAAGTAATTAAATGAATACCTGAAGGGGTAAAAAGACGAGACCAACGATGAAGTTTGCCGTCCAATTCACAGATACAGCAATACTTGTAGCCATAGCTCGAGCGCCAACACCAAACAATTCTGCCACCAGGAACCAAGGGATCGAACCGGGACCCGATGCGAACATTATGACAAAAGCATAGACGGCTAAAATACTGACATAACTTAAGACATGGAAACTATCTTTAAGCGCCAAACAGAAGGTCAGGACTACTGTAGTGACGAGCATTCCGGCCAAACCGGTTAACAGCAAAGTTTTTCTTCCGGACTTTTCTACCAAAATCAGAGAAACTATTGTCATCATCACATTTATTACACCCATTCCAAGAGTGGCATAAAGAGCGGCTGATTTGCTGAGACCCGCCCTTTCGAAAATATCAGTCGAAAAGAAAATGACGGCATTTATTCCAGAGAACTGTTGGCTCAACATAACAACAAGTGATATGAAAAGTGGTTGGCGTAACATAGAGTTATTCCATAGTTCATGAAGTGTCACTTTTGGTACTAATTTCATTGATTCGTACTCAGCCCTCATATCGTCCATTTCGTCGTGTACTTCAATTGTACCCCTCAACCAAGTAAGGGCTGTCCAACAAAAAAAATCACAATTAAATATAATTTAATTATAATTTGAAGACAACCTCTTTGTGCGGAAACATCTTTGCCTTGAAATATAAGAATATATTTTGGAGATTCGGGACAAAACGGTAGCGTAAATAACATGAAAATGGCCGGGATTATGGTGGCAGCTGTCAATCAATCAAATTTATTTTAATGAATAAGGAATTTGAAATTCAAAAATATCACCGAAGAGTATGGGCCACTTTTCTTCTGTGCCCAAAATCTGTGGTAAACCCAATATATTGGAGGTAAGGATAGAAATTGTAATAACCAATTGATAAATAGTTCCGATAGCACCCCGTAAATGAGTCGGTGATATTTCCGTCAAATACATTGGCGCCAAACCGGCGTTTAAACCTAAAAATCATTTAATTATTGAAACCTTTTAAACAAATTAATTAAAGTTCGTTTAAAGGATATTCAGTCATACATGTAGTTGACGTTCTATGAAATATCAAATTCTCAGTTATTTAGTTATTTATCCATATTTCGCAATATCTTGCTATTTTGCCAAATCATTTGATTGGGTAATCAGTTTGACATTTGTATGCAATTCTTAAGATTTCTATTTAGATGTTATTCAAGTTAAGGAAATGTTAATTAGTTTTTCTTATTATAAAATTCAAGCTTTTGTTTTAGCGTAGATTTACTCTATATTATAGAGTCTATAATATCCTTATAATATAAATATTGTAATGAATTAAGAGTCAGTAAAACAGATTCAAATTCTATTAATAATCGTAGGATTCTGCAAATAATCTAAATCACTGATTCTCTAATTACTTATGAATTGGAACACCATTTATGCTTTATATTTGTGTGGAGGGGATCTGATTGAGCCCTCCTTTTAGTCTTAAGATAACAAACAAACAAAAAATGAAAAAACTCTGAAATGTGGCCAAACATTAATCTGAAACATTAATCTGAAAATCATTTAGAATTTGAGCCAAATTTATATGTTTTGATCAAAATATTTGACAATAAGTATGTCTTGAGAACAAACGGACCTGCATTGAAACCAATGAGGAAACGACCCATTATTAGCATCTCATAGGAACGACACATCTTCGAGAATCCCATGAGTCCGGCCGCCAAAAACACGAATATATTGTTCCAAAGAAGACCACCTTTCCTTCCAAATTTTTCTGCGACATAACCGGTTAGAAGAGCGCCAATCATTCCTCCGATACAAAAAATGGAAACCATAATAGAATAGATGAGATTAACTGTTCCGACATCACTGCTTATATCACTTGACGTTGAATTTGAAGTTAAATTCAAACTCAAGTCTTGAAACCGTTCGCTGTGGGCATCAGATATGAATTTTTGAACCAAATCTTGTGGTGCGTTCACAACTCCTGTATTATAACCATGCTGAAATGATGATCCCAGTGCTGCCGCAGATATGGCAAATACTAAGTGTCGGTTTAAGCCCTGAAATCATAAAAATATTTTTAAAATAAAAGTATTTCAAAAAACTTTATCAGAGAATCAAATGTAGAGCCAATTCTTAAACCACTTTAAATAAAAAGTATTTTTTGTTCTTTTAATGACTTTTTATAAATTATTAGTTATTATTAGTTATTATTAGTTATTTTATATTATATGAGAAATTGATAAACCTTTAATCAAATAACATGATCAATGATTTTTTTAAACCTCCGACACCACCTGTTTTATAACAAATGATGAAATGTATCTAAAGGAGTGATGACATCATCAAAGAACTCTATTTTCTGATTTTCTGACCAAATTGTATTGATTTCTTAAAATCATTACCAAATAATATAATAATTTCATTAAATATTATCGAAAATTGAGTTTCCTTTCATTTATTTTAATCTATTTTTCAAATAATTAAATAAATTAATGATAACTTATTAAACACTTAATATTTTGTTAGAACTTACAGATCTTCTGATGTGAGGCATTTCTCAATTAAATGAACAATTTTTGGAAAAGAATCTCAAATTTTATACCGATTTATATAAATGATTAAAAATTAAAATTAATTTCGGGTTAAATAGAATATAGTTAATGAAAGGGCAATTGATTTTTTGTCACATCCAAGTTGGATCATCCAACAGGATATATGTTTGAGAATATTGTAGATTATTTATAAATAATAAACTAAGGATTAAATTCCAATTTTTTGTGCAAAACAATGAAACTAATGTTAAGTTGAATAATGAACTTATATTTTATGAGATTATATAACGAATGAAAAATATATTTATTTGTGTTCTGGGAATTAATTCACTAAAAATGTTGAGTCAATTGACGCCTCAGAACGTGATGTAATGGTTACGCATGACTTCAAATTCTAGGATATTTTGCTTGTTTTTCAGAGTAATGAATGAATTAAATAATTATTTGTAACATAAATAATACGAGACTTTTAGCAACACTTGAAAGCATTAATTAGAAAAAAAGCAATTCATTGTTCCCTACTTTAGATATTTTTTAGACAAATATCAGATAATATTTACCTCTTCCTCTGTCTGTACTCTTGTATTAAATAATATTTGTTTGACATTTCATTAAATTAATTAAAACCAAACTAAAGATAAACAGTTTTACATCGTTTTCTATTTTTTAAAAATATTAAAACACTTTAAAGATTGAATAAAAATTACAATAATAAAGGGGAATATACCAAAGGAAGTACCAAAACTAAATACAGATTCTAATAAAGTTCCCAAATTATAATCAATTGAAAACTAAATCAATGAAAAGTGAATTTCGATTAATCAAAATCTTTAAATCGATCACAAAATGAAGTAGTTGTGACGGAACCACATCTCATATCTTAATAATAACAAAAACAGCAACTAATTTGCTCTCATCAACAGTTTAAAACATAAATCATACATATATTTGTTTTACTTATTGTTTTACAACTCTAACTCCCTTTAAATATATACTACATGTTTGTATCTTTTGTCTTAAATATAGAATTTTTATCAACAATTCTTCATAGGAATAGCAATGGGTGGGGTAGTAATGGGAATTAAAGACGAATAGAAAGCACAGGTATGGGGTAAGTTAATAGAATATTATACATCGAAACTTTGTTATCGTCATAAAAAATGATAGATTTTTAAAAATGATTGAATAAATTAAAGTAAATGTGTTTTGTTAAAACTCATAGCATTTAAACGAAAGTTTTTTCCATCAAATAAAATATATTTCAATCAATATTTACAATATTTAATCAATTTAGAGATAATTTTAAAAAAAGAATAAAAAAGTGTTAATTTTTACATAAAATAAATGACAAATAAATAAATGAAAATCACTAAATGGAGAGCAAAGCTTACCCTTAAAGAGGACTTTCTTTCAATATTAGCAGACATTCAGTGGAAAGGGGTATCAAATGATATATTTATTGAATTGAATATAAAATGTTTATATTATTATATATGAACTGAAAGTAAAGAACTCATAACTAAAGTGAAACAGAATTCAATTTTTCTAAAGAATATATCGAATATTCTGTTCATTGAAATCGGAACCAGTTATTGCCTCAGAAATGAAGTTTCACTTCATTAGAATTGGAGTATTTGGTAAACACAGAATCAGACATGAATTCTATGGCAATACCTGTCAGGAATTTCAAGGACTGATGCAATGCCACCAAAATCATGAGTACATAACTTCTTTACGTACCGTTTGCTCATCCCTTCTGCTCTGTCCCATATTCATTGGTAGAGTCGAAAGATCAGTGGCCGATGAGTTTATCGATTCCGCTGGAGATTGACTTTTATCTCTGTCCCGATCGGGAACATTGAGATAAGCCATCTCTGATAGTCTCATGTCATCCATTTTTCGGATAATTAGACCAACTTTTTATGAATCACTTATGAAAAGACAACAAAGTTATGGTTTGGTTGATAAACGATTTAAGACAAACCAATCGTTTACTTCTATTTCTATTACTTCTTATAAATACTTTGCATTGAATTAACTGTACTCTGATATAAAGAATGGATTATCGGCTGATTGTCTCTTGGATTCACTTTAATCAATGAATTGAGAGAAAAGAAAATGTAATTCAAAACAAAACAAAAAAATATTTGAAAAATGTTTTGATTTTAAAAAATAAATGATTTAATAATTCGTTAATAAATTGTTTAAAAAATATAATATTCTTATTATTTGAAGGAAAACATTGAGGAAAACGTTGAAAATAAGCACAATTTATGACACATTGAAGGCAATGTCGATCCAATGACTTTTGAAATGATTTTACCGTCTAATAGAACGCAAGCGCTTTATCCTCATCTGACGACTGGAGTCTCATCTCATAAGAGGATTGTATTCACCAAAAGAGTTATCCCTAAAAATAGAGTTAACAAACATTTGGCACAAAATACTATAACTCATATCAGACATCATTCCGTTCGACACAAAGTCAGTAAAAATCGAATTGAATGTCATTTCACTTAAAATAAGTTATAATTCAATGAAAGCCTTAATATTGAGATCAAGTTTTTGCGAAAGAGTTTCGATAAAATCAAAGCAAACAGAACTTGAAATTTCGTATTTTGTTTGAGTCGACAAAGAATTTAGTTTCGTCTGAAAAGCACTTCTGTGGACGTATTTTAAAGAAACCAATTCTTGGAACTGAGAAAGCAATCCATTTGATGTCTCTTTCAAATAGTGGTCACTATTCCTAACATTCAGTTCTATAATAGATTTATAGATATGAAGTATGCGCTCAAAAGTGGCGGCTTTAGGGCCAACACATTCTTTCTCTTCTGTAGCCATCTTTCTCTTTCTCTGCCTTTTCTTTCCCTCATATTTGACAAAAACTTTTTTGTCGTTTTTGACTGAATTATAAGACGAGAGATAACACGCAATCAGAAGATATTTCATTGATTGAGACCACTCTTTAGGTTCTGAACTTCTTTTAACAACTTTTAGTGGAATTTCTTCAATGATCTGAAGTAAAATTGGTTGAAATCGTTTGTAGAGTTTCGCTGAATCTTTTTCACTCATTTCTTCGCTTTTTATTGGTTCCACATATTTGTGAAAATGAGTGAAACAAACGGAACGTATTTCCTTCAAATCTCGGGTCAATTGAATCATTGATTTAATAATTATGTGAATAAAACTGAAAATTAAAACAAAAACTGTTTAACAAAAGTTTAAAACAATTTTCACTACTTTTTGTCATCGATTTGATTGTCTTTAATACTCTTTAATATAAAAAGTGGTCAAACATTCAAATAAATGACTCATTAATAACAATCTCTGAAAAGTTGTTTAAATTGAAAATAAATCTAAACTTACTTTTGATAAAAGTTTAAGTCATAACCATTTGGACAGTCTTTCGATAATATTTGTGACAACTCTTCCGAACTGTAATTATTGAAAGTGATTTGAGTTCCAGAAGAAGAGGTTATTCGAGAGAACCAATCAATTGATTGACAGCTAATGAATACACAACTAATGGGACAAACATTTTGAGTATATTCTCGTAAATTAGTTAAAGAAGTGATTAATTCACTGTTATTTGCGTTCAATAAGTGATGGTTTGAATCAATTGAGTCCAAAACGATAATACACTGATTGAAAGCCATACTTTTGGACATCTTTTGTTTCTTCTCATTATATTTGACTAAAATTTGTTGAAAATAATCGATGAAATCAAACAAAGAATTGCAATGAATTTGTTTGTCTTCAAAGCAATTGATTTTATCATTCAATTGATTCAAAATGTTTTCGTAAACCATTTTAATGCTAAAGAATTCATTGCAATTGATATAAGCGTGAAATGCATTGCTTTGACCGCACAATGTCTTAACAACTGATGTCTTTGCAGTTGATCTGTTCCCCCAAACAATAAGTGTTGGCAGACATTCGTTCAAAAATTCAGACAATTGTCGTATTTGTGAGACGCGACACAAGTATAAGTCATTCAGTGATGAAATCAATTCTTCTAAATTTATGGCCATTTATTGTAATTGTTGTTAATTTTGAAATAAACGTCAAAATTAAGAAAAGATAACAAATCTTAATGATTGAGACCTAATCTCATGTGATTTTAGCGCTTCTGGTCTGACACGTGACACATCTTTTGCTGCGATCTATCGCTTTGTTTTTGATTTATGTTTTGTCGCATAAAATCGTGTTTTTGTTTGATTTACGAAATTTGTGACCAATTTTTAAATAATTGATTATAACATCCAATCAGTCCAAAGATGATGACAAGTGGTCCGATTGCTGAACGCAATCAAGACGCCACTATATATGTGGGCGGTCTCGATGAGAAGGTCACTGAAGCCACCCTTTGGGAACTGTTTGTTCAGGCGGGCCCTGTCGTCAACGTTCATATGCCAAAAGATAGGGTCACGGCTTCACATCAGGGCTATGGCTTTGTTGAGTTCATGTCAGAAGAAGACGCAGATTATGGCATAAAAATAATGAATATGATTAAACTTTATGGTAAACCAATTCGAGTGAACAAAGCGTCGGCTCATCAGAAGAATCTGGATGTCGGCGCCAATATATTCATCGGTAATTTAGATCCGGAAGTCGACGAAAAGTTATTATACGACACATTCTCTGCGTTCGGAGTTATTCTTCAAACACCAAAAATAATGAGAGATCCGGAAACAGGAAACTCTAAGGGATACGCTTTTGTCAATTTCGCCAGTTTTGACGCATCAGATGCTGCCATCGAAGCAATGAATGGACAATACCTCTGCAATCGCGCCATTACTATAAGCTATGCCTTCAAAAAAGACGCAAAAGGAGAACGACACGGATCCGCTGCCGAAAGATTATTGGCCGCACAAAATCCGTTGGCTCAGGCAGACAGACCCCATCAACTCTTTGCTGACGCTCCTCCCACTGCCGCAGGAGTTGCCGCTCAGGCTATTGCACCACTTCTTATGCCGACAGCTGTTCCGACAGCCGCTCAGTTGAATCCAATGCAAATGTTTTATGGGTCTCACGAGGAGGCTATGAATATGATGACTATGAATATGATGGGCTGGCAAATGGCACCACAACAACCTCAACCCCCGCCACCCCCCACATCATTCCTTCAGCCGCCCCCTCAGTTTGTAAATATGGCGCCTCCACCCCCTCCTTTCGGTAATGTTCCTCCACCGCCACCACCACCTGGAATGCCTCCTCCAGTGCCGCCACAATTTGCTGCACCTCCTCCTCCACCGCCTCCTCCACCGCCACCACCTCCCCCTCCGCCCATTTAATTAAGATATAATATTTGGATGAATTGTTTTCATTAAACAAACATTTGATAAATCATTAAATGCATTGAAATTACATAACATTTTTCTAAAATTTTTAAATACAATAAATTAATGTTTTTTTTTGTTAATATTCGAGGAATTATTGAATTCATTTTCATCTCTTAATCAACTTAGAAGTGGTCATCCATTTGTGTTAATGTAATCTAATTATCATTTAATTTAGACTATAGTATGAGCTCTACATAATGTAAACCACATTCACTATAATTAGAGTTCAATTCTTTGTTTAAGAATAATAATGAGAATTGTTTTTTGAAATAACGGACTCTCCATTAGACTCAAAACTAAAGATAATTATTTGGACTCAAAACACAAATATTTGAATTATCTATTAATTAAATGTTAGATTCATCGGTTTGGGGAACTTCTTCGAGAGGAATGCCTGGAACTGAAGTGTTGTGTTGCAAACGTCTGAACGACGGCTTATTTTCGAGAATTTTTTCAATTTCTTCGATCAAATTTGCGGTCAGTTTTGGGACAATCTTTCAAACAAATCGTTAAACAAAATCAGAAACCTTTTAGTTATACCTTAAGTGCGTGTAATTCCTGATAGAGCTGATCAACTGTTGTCGGAGCGATTAGAACACAATTGACGTTTTCATTTCTCAAACACCAGGCTATTGAAGAAAAAGGTTGTCTTAAATTAAAATTTATAAAATGAGTCAAATATTAATATTGATTATACCAATAGTGAGTTGTGTCTGATCACATCCCAGTTTGTCGGCAATCATTGAAAGCTCCAAATGTTTTGCATTTTGAGCCAACTTTTCCTCATAACTGGCGGTTCGACGAGTTATCAGTTGAATTCCTTCGTCATAATTAAGAGATAGTGGCGACCAAACTATACACCCGGTGCCGATCTTGTGGTAGAGTTCAGGTATAAAGAGTTCCATTTTGTCGCGACTAAACATATGATACTCCATTTGTTCGCAGATAGGAGGCGGACAATTAAATTGACGCGATATTGCAAAAGCCTCCGAAATATGCATCGGAGCAAAACGTGACGTTCCTTTAAATTTGAATCAAATTACATAAAATAATACAAATATTTGAGAAACAATTTGAGAGACAATACTAACCCCAATAGAATATAATGCCATTATTAATGAGGTAAGACATTGTTCTGACCTATCAATCAAATAATAAACAAATAAATTATTTTTGTATTAAAGAGAATCAGAATTTTCTGACCAATTCCTCCATTGGACACAAACCGTCCAATTTGTTTATTATCAAAATATCGATATATTTTAATTGCAAACGTTTGAGGGAAGCCTCCACCGCTTCAATTATGAATTTTCTTGAAAGACCTCCACTATTATGAGCAGTGGGTCCGTTATACCAAAACAATTTTGTGGATACAATATATGAGCTTCTCTTCCAATTCTTTTTCTTGAGTATATTACCCAAAACTATTTCACATTTTCCATTTGCATATCCATCTCCTGTATCAAAATAATTGATACCATTCTCATAAGAGAGGGTCAATATTTCTTCAGCAGTCTGTTCATTGATTCGGTTTCCGAAAGCGCTCCAACAGCTGAAGCCTACGTTAGGTACTCGGAGACCGTTTTTACCCAAATTCCTGAGTTTAATAATTAAGGGTTTTATTCAAGAATCGATAGGAAACACCTCATTATTACCTGTATTTCATAGCAATGAAACTACTCGGAGCAAAATTAGCAAATATTTCATAATGTGGTGAAGAAGGAGTAGCACTGATTGCAGGTGAATGTCTGTCACCGATTTTGATATACGACAGATCAGTGATGAGATCGCGATTGTCTATCGAATAGTTTCCGATTTCCATACGATTACTATATATTAGTTCTAAATATCGATTATTTGAGAGAAATGTTTGAAAATATTGTTTTATTGAGAATTTTATTAGAAATCATATCTAATGTAAAATACATTTGATGTCATTCCAGAGCACATATATGTCATACATTTTGGTCGATTTAACCACTTTTGCGCAGTGTTTCAATGCTTTGCATCTAAGCGTTTGAAACGCTTTACAATTCACGTTAATCTTGAGCTTAAAGCTTAACATTAATAGACTTAATCTTAAATATCACTTCATTTTACACCCCATTCCTCAAAGGTTTTGCATTTCATAATCTTAGAGAAAAACAAGAAATACATCACATTTTTTTGTTTAATAGTTTCACTAAATATAGAGTCGATTATCGAATAATTAGTAATTTGATTACCATTTGATTATTACCACACCTTTTGTCCAAAAGAAACACTGAAACGAATAATAGACCCGAATATACATTTGTACAGAAATATTAAATATTATATTATTATCGAAACAATTATTGTTTCACAAAAAAAGTTGACATCTTTTTTGAGATTATTCTACATTTGTTTCTCTTTATACTCAGTAATCAGTAATACTATGAGAAGAGTTTAAAACAGTTATTCAGATGTAAAGCCATAGAATATAATATATAAATCATATCATAATTAGGATAATAAGAGAATAAGAGAGTAATTGTTATATTAGTACTCATATTATGGTTCGAATCTCGTTATCGTATTCTCATATAAAGTGTATATTAAGAGAGAATAAGTAATATTTGACTCAAATCTAAAGAGAGTAAGAAATTGAGAAATTGATCGATAATTTCGATAATTATATTAAACTTAAATAAATGATGAAAAAAGTGTTGCATTCATTAAAAGCCCTTTTTTTGCCACATTCGAGAAATTCCTTTATCACAGATTCATATTTAAATTGTTTTAGAAACAGAAACTTTGGATATAATTATAATTACACTTAATTTTAGATTCAAATCCATTTTGAAGACAATTGTTATTAAAATTTAAATGAGTTGTTAACCAGATTTGAATGATTAACGATCTCATTGAATGACGCGTTTCTATTGATTTCATTTAACGATCCCATTGAAGTCGACAGAGTTGTCGTTGAATTTTGAGAACTATTGGTCACAAAACTGTTGTTCAAAGAGGCGATCGCATCCCTGTGTCGCTTCTCAGCTGCGGCACAACTCAGTATTATTTGAGCCTCGAATTGATGCTTTGCATCTGTTCTCATCTGTTCCATATGAGTCAATAGACCTGACAATCAAAGAGTAGTATTAATATCAGACTTCTTATCATACAATTCTTCTCAAAATTCATTACCTATTTCTGAAGTGAAAACACTGGTGCAGACACTGCACGGCCACAACGGGATCGATGACGAAGACGATGACGATGAAGTGGGAGATGACAGCGCTTCCGGATGACTCTCCAAATGGCGTCGGTATGAGCCCTCATTCAGATAAGACTTTCCACATATAGGACAGGTATACGGAGATATCATTCGGTTCTCTCCTAAAGAATAAACAAAATATTAGAACAAATTTAATAATTAATTAATAGATTACTCGAAAATCTTTGAGATTCGATGAAACCGTTGTGTTCTTTCTTAATGTGGAGCGAAATCTCTTCAGTGTTGGCGAGTATCAAATGACATACCGGACACGAACCGACGCCATCCGCCACACTATTCGAGTGCTTCTAAATCGAAGACAATATTTTTTAGTAAACCTTTTTTTTAAATAAAAGAACAGAATAATTGATAAAAAGCTCTAAACTCATAGTTTTGTTCATTTTTTCACTTTTAAACTATTATTAGAATTTATAATAAATAGTGATTTTCATTGTATTAATCGAAAGGCTGACCAAACTCTTTGTTTATGACCGATAATTTATAAGTCTTAAAGCGCTTTAAAAAAAAGTCGGTGATTCACACGTATTAAACTAGACTTAGAGTTTGAGGCAATCAATCATTAAAAACAAAATTCTATTAAAAACTTTCAGAGTATTAGAAAAATGTTCTAAAATTTAGGAAATTGTTTTAATCAGTCTCTCATTTAAATAGTTTATAAATTATAAATCATCTGTCAATTCTGAGTTACTAAAGATTTGGTCGAAAACTTTATGGAAAACCATATCCCGAAGTAATAAATGTTTGGAGTCACACATTTATTGGAGTTATATTACAATATTTATTGCAATATAATTGTGAAAATATTACAATTGTTTCTTCCTCTCATGTATTGCAAGAAAATGTAGAAAAATTGGGAAAAATCAGAGAAAGAGCTTATATTGAGATCAAATGAATCAACTCTTATGATCACTGATTCAAGAAATACAAGAAAAAATGAATTAAATAAAAGTAACAAACAATGAGACACTCAGAAGAGATGTTTCAATATTAAATCAAAAACCAAAGGTATCACAAAATATAGGACATTCTTAAAGAAACAATTTATTTGTGAAAAAATTAATTCAAAACATTAGAAATTCTATGAACCAAATCATTCTGAGCGGCAAATCGTTACCAATTTTTAGGGAACAAATCATAAAAGAATTATTGGAAATATTTCACCACAAATAACACATAAAAATATCAATCAGTGTTAGACAGATATCAACAAAGATGGTCTATTTCCTCTCATTTCAAGAAATTTTCAGATAATGTACTCAACTATTAAAGGGTTTAAAATAATTTTTTAAAAAAATCAAAAATCAAATGAAAATCAATTAAAATAAAAGCGAAACTATTTTTTAATATTTATGTAATAAGTTATTAATAATAAGTGATTACTTTTAAACCAATTTTGATGTGAAATTTGTGAAGAAAAATATAACAGATTTTGAATAAATCATTTGAGAGTCAATTCGGAATCAATTCATTCATAAATTATCTTAAATTTGACTTTTATTGGCTCTAAAGACTAATTTATACTAATATATAGTAAAACTAGATATTAATTTTCCAATAGATATATGCCATCGATTATTCAAAACGAGTTCTTAAAGGATAAGTGGTGTGCATAACAAGGACTAAACGCTT
Organism: Minunthozetes semirufus; assembly: GCA_034699985.1. Lineage (NCBI taxonomy): Eukaryota > Metazoa > Arthropoda > Arachnida > Sarcoptiformes > Punctoribatidae > Minunthozetes > Minunthozetes semirufus. Next base: position 63,097 of record JAQIXD010000017.1, read on the forward strand.
CCCCCCAACCCTTAACAAAAATTATTCAATAATTTCGAAATTTTATAATAATTTCGAGATTTTTCTTAATTTCAATATATTTGAGACAATAATTGAAATAAAATCATTAAAACGAGTCAAAGATGTCTGGCCTTCAATATTGGAAATATTATCCAAAGTGTTTGATAAGAATCTAATCGAGAGGACAGACTGTTGGACAGACACATCAAAAGAATTTGATCGGAATTTTGAGTTAAAATTTAAAGCTTAACGATTGGCTCATAAATAGTATGCAATTATTTAAAAATATGAGAGAGAGAGAGAGAGAGAGAGAGAGAGAGAGAGAGAGAGAGTAAACGACCGACAGCTCACTTTTGAACATCTCTGCTGAATGTCTGGACACTTCAAATAGAAATAACTATTTTATTAATCTTTTAAATAGATTATATATTTAATAGATATTTCAGTGAATCCGAAAAAAGAGTCTAAATATTTGAAATCAAGTATTAATTCAAACAAATTATAAGTAAATTAAATTCAAAATAAGAGCAAAACAGAAATAAATGCTTATATTTGGGGCTTTAAAATGAATATTAAATAATCAATAGTCGATTGTATGCAAAGAATTTTTATTAGAATTAGAAAACTATCAAAAAATATACTAACTTTGGTTCGTATTTAATACATGAAACTATTTTTGATTTTTTCTTTCAAAACTAATTAATTCTGAAATCATTGCGAGATTTCGAGACACGAAGGAGTGGGTCTGAGGCTGAGTTCATTCAATTTTTCGAGAGGTAATACTTATACAGGTATTCGTTTGAAAAAATAAATTTTCGAAATAATAAAAACTATGGTTTATAAGGAAATTCATTCAATTATTTCAAAACATTTAATAATTTTTATGAAAAAAAAACAAATAAAAGAATTAATGTCTGAAATAATGCAATAATGGCTGAAATGGAGGAAAATTTGAACATAAAATATATTCTCTAAAATTTTTATATTGCAATGGATTGTGGTTATGCTGTAAACTCATTCCGCATCCCATTTCATAGCCCAGACATCATTTGAAAATATCAGACAGTTATGGGTGGGGTCTACTCATACGCGATCGGATTGGAGTTCGATTAATTGTGTCAATCCATTCATTTTTTGAAACAATGTTTTGGTCGCAAACAATATTCAGACCATTAAAACATTAATACATTAAAAACTAAATTCTTTTATGAGAACTCGAGTTTAAAAATCGAGAGAAAAATAATTAGATTTAATTACATAAAGTTAATGAACTTGTTGTGTATGTCTGGGCCGTCTGCCATGTCTGGTGCAGAGTGCCATGAGATAGAAAGAGAGAGAGAGAGAGAGAGAGAG
>JAQIXD010000018.1:0-63794 GCA_034699985.1 Minunthozetes semirufus
ATTAATGAAGTTTGGCGGGGGGGGTTGGTGGACATCGGAAGATGCATATAGGACAATTTTCAATTGTCCTTAAAAATTATATTTTATTGAATCAAAAGTATTAAACATTTTTAATGAAAACAAAATACAATTCTTTGAAAAAATTTTGAGAAAACATTAAATCAAATGAAATTAAAATCAATTAATCGAATCCACAGACAATAAGAAAGGAAACGAAGAAAACTAACCAAAGGGTCCAACCATTAGTTGATATCAGTATAAACTGCAATTGTATTTGTCGGAGAACACAGAGGAAGACTTATTCCAAAGTCTTCTTCATTGGAGAGAAAACTTTGGTTTTCCTTTCGATTGACTGAAGAAGAGATCAAACAAATAACGAATGAAAACAAAAACCAAAGCATTTCTCCGTTAAATTCGGGACTAATTTGTTTAAAAACTATCCCTTTTAGAGCCATTAGAAGACAATTATCTCAAAATAGTTTTATTTAAGAAATGAATTACATATGAATTAAACGATTGAATCGAAAGACAATATATTTATGGATTAAAACAAAATATCGATTAAGTATTGAGTCATTGATTGAGAGAAAAAGTGATACAAAATATAACAAAATCTTGGAATTAGTGACACATTTGTGTCTCGTTTTGATTGTTCTGTTCTTCTGCCAGTTCTCTATCCCTGTCCTGTCTTAGCATCAAATAGAGCCGCTCTTTGACCCACTCCTTGTCATAGGGAGCGTACGAGTGGGAAGACCTCTGAAAGACCAGAAACGAGAGGTCTGTCAACTGATCACAGAAATCAAACAATTGGACCAAATCGTAGGTCAGTTCAGTGTCTTTGGGGAACGTCTTCTTCAGGTGCTGTTCAAACATATGACAAACTCCTGTATAAACAAAATGTCATTAAATTTATGCCAAAAATGAGACAAAAATATTAAAAAGTGATTCAATGCCTGTCCTTACCATTGAGGGCATCAGTCAGTGATTCATAATCGGTGTACTGTCGGGACAGTGTGTCCGACGCCTGGACTAACATAATAGTGTGTGCGGCCATCGATTCAGAAGAAAACAGACTTTAAATTGATTTTAATCACAATTAAAACCAATTTCTTAGTAAAGCATTGGATTTGAAATTAAAGGAGAGATCAGCAAAAAGAGTGGATCACAAAAAGCGTTCAGAAAATGTGATACAAAATGACCCCTCTTTGAGAGCAACCCTTTTATTGAGCCCTTCATTGCTCTGTATTTTAAACTTTAAAATATTTGTTACTTCACATCAAATACCACTTCAAATGATACGTTGTTTTTGGATTCAAAGGCATTAACCCAATAGATGTCTGCACTGAGTATTAATTGACGCAATATTTTCGAGAAAAATCGCGCGACTTTCAGCTCAAAAACATAGTTATGTTTTCACTATTCAAAGACCCTTTTATTGCCAAACAAAGAGAAACCTATAGTCAAATAATAAGTCGCATATTAGCCCCTCCTCTGCAATATGAGTACCTCTTATGCGATCAAAAGACTGCATAAAAACATTTGATTTTTGCGTTATTTTCATTCAAAACAAGAGTTTGTGTTATTTCGTGTGAATTGAATCATATTTTTGATCCGTTTTTAGATTCAAATATAAAATCAAAATCAATTTGTTTTCAAAAGTATTAAACAAATCAAAGACAAACTCTAAGGAGACATACTCTCGAAGAATGTTTCGTGCGCTGACACGAAGACTGATCGACGACTTGAGACAATCAAACCAATTGAAGGCCAACGCATCCAATCGTTTTTATCACGAAAAGGTAATCCGATATCAAATTAAAGGTGTTTTGGATTTTGTTTCAAAACTTGGAGTTTGTGTCCGTTTTATAGGTCATCGATCACTACGAAAACCCCCGAAATGTGGGCTCATTCGACAAAAAGGACGAAAGAGTGGGCACTGGTCTGGTAGGCGCTCCCGCTTGCGGTGATGTAATGAAATTGCAGGTAAAGGTCGACGAAAACGGAAAGATAATCGACGCCCGATTCAAGACGTTTGGTTGCGGTTCAGCGATCGCCAGCAGTTCTTTGGCCACCGAATGGGTCAAAGGAAAGACCATCGAAGAAGCGCTTAAGATTAAGAACACTATTATCGCGAAAGAGCTGTCTCTTCCTCCGGTGAAACTTCACTGTTCAATGTTAGCCGAAGACGCCATCAAAGCGGCGCTCAATGATTATCGTATTAAACAGTCATCTCTAGAGGCGGCCCAAAAGGACGGAGAGGTTGGTTCCGCTCAGAAGGAGAGGCTCTCAGATTCTCAGTCATAGACTTTTTGCTTAAATCACTGTTTTGTGTATTATTTTAGACTAAAGACTGACTAAAGACTCGTATTTTAGTGTATTTTTGTCTCTCTTTTACTCCGATTTAATCATTAGTTCTGAGGAAAGACTAATATTTTTTCAGTCGACTAATCAGTTGACTCTCTATTTAGTGATTTGTTTGTAACGTATATTCAATAATAATCTGATTTTAAGAGTGAATTGTTTTCTTGTTTTTCTCATTGAGTTGTAAACAATGTCTGATCCAAAGTCCTCGTTCTGGAGCTCTATGTTTGTGTATGTGGAGCGCCCGAACCTTATCAATAAGCGCCTAATGGGCGCACATTTGCTCAACTGCTGGCAAATCACTCAGTCTTTTGAGGAAATTTGTGATCAAATGAAAAACTGTTCGTTAATTGAATTAAGAGATAAACTCAAAGATTGTCACCAATTAAGTGATTTTCAATTTAATGACTCAATCAGTGGTATAGTTCTTATAGTCAGACAATTGCTTCTTAAGCAGAGTCTTAAGAGTTTGTGTTCCACTGATAAGAGTAAAGACAATTCTTCAGAACTGATTGACTTTGTTTTGATTGACATTTCAAACACTCAAACAGTTTTCATACCCAAAGTGAGGGACAGTCACACTATACCTGACTGTTGTCACCAGATCTTCCTCAACGAATCGCAAGAAATCGAAATCAAGTATTTGTTCAAAAGTTTACCTCATATTTGGTTAAACGAAAAGGTTTTACCGAAATTGCGTCAATGGATGCGACAAGAATTGGAGGGAAACCAATCAAAGGGTTCCCTTCAGTTAATACCCGTCGACCAGTACTGCCTCACTTACAACCGATTGAAGACCCGTTTCGGACCGCAATTGGTTGAGTTGTGGAAGAAATATGAGACAACAGATCCGCTTAAGTTTGTCTTCGAAGACATCGCAATCGCTTCTTATCTAATAGTTCTTTGGGAACAACAAAACCAGAAGAATGGGACGAATCAAAAGCAGAGTTTTATAGATATCGGTTGTGGTAACGGATTATTAGTGTATTTACTGACTCTCGAGGGCTATAAAGGGCTCGGAATAGATCTGAGGAAACGAAACATTTGGGATAAATACGAGCCTTCAGTCGATTTGGTTGAGAAAGTGTTCACTCCGTCGGATGAATCTCTCGTTTTTGAAGACTACGATTGGCTGATTGGTAACCATTCCGATGAACTGACGCCGTGGTTAGTCTTTTCTTCTATTTATTTGACCCTTTTATTTATCTCTTCCTCTAAATAGAGTTTTATCTCAATATTTGATAAAAACAAAGTATTTCTTAAATTATAAACACTTTTATAATCAATTGATTTATCGGAAAATCTATTTTAAGTTTGTTATTCTCCCAAATAATATTGATTAGGCTTTCCTCTAATTGTGTCCTTGCATTTAGCACAGTCAGCTCATCATAATTCTGGTTAACCAATCAGTTTCAGCAAAGTTTTCCTCGTTTTGTAAAACTCGGAATAATTATTGAATTCAAAGATTAGATAAAAATTTATTGAATATTCGTTTGCTTTTAATATTCAATTCTATGGCTTTCCCTTAGGATCCCATACATAGCATCAAAACGGGAGACCCATCAGAATGTATTCCTACTCCCGTGCTGTCCATTTGACTTCAATGGATCAAAATACCAAAGAACTGACTCTAGTCTGAGTCAATACAACTGTTATATAAAGTATTTGCAAACCGTTTGCCAGACCTTTGGATTTGATGTCAAAACAGACAAACTTCGGATTCCGTCCACAAAAAGGATTTGTCTTATCTGTGACCACAAGAGTTACGACAAAACTACCGAAACTGAAGTCAAAAATCGAAGCAAACAATTAGTGGAACAAAAGCTGAAGAATTTGGTCGACTATAAGCCCAGAGAGAAAGTGGAAGCCGTCAGGAACTGCACCCGCGTTCCCAAAGATGTCCTCAAATCTATCGTCACTATTATTGCAAATGAATTAATCAATGGAAACAACGAAATGACAATCAGTTCGATACCGGGCCTACTGACAGATGACATGAAAAGACAACTGAAGAGTCAATGCGGAGGATTACAGACTCTGTTGAGGAATCATAAGAATATATTTGAAGGTATTCTCAGAATTCAATTCATTTTATTGAATAATTCATTACTTTTTGTTACTTCACTTCCGATACGTTGAAAAGGAGTGGATTTCCATTCAATTTATTCACTAATTTTCGTATTCATTACTAACCTTTTTTACGGTTCAGTTCCGAATGAGTGAGTGAGTCATACCTTCCCTTTCATTAATAATATTCTCTGAGTTTACTATAAATGACAGCAAAATAAGTATTATGTAAGTGAAGGTCATTTTGAAATAGTTTTTCGGGGTTTGTGGGCAACTCTTCCACTACTGAGTTATTAGTAGTAAAAAGTGCGGACCGTTTTAACGACTGTTTCCACAACTGAGTGGAGATGTGACTCATTTCAATTGTAAAGAACCCGTTCCTCTCATCTGTTTGACAGGTGTTGTCTGTCACCACATATTAAACTTTAATTACAGCTAATTGTTAGCAAAAAAAGCAATAATTTGTAAACAAAATGAAGTTTTTCCGCAAATATTGTCAGAATATACAGAAGTTTCTCGAAGTTCTTATGATTTATAGATTTATAGTCTATTATAGAGTCTTTGAAATCGATTTCATACAAAATGAACTCAAAATTTGATTTATTATAACTTTAATGAAAAACTCACGAATTGTTTACAAATTAGATTTGTTTTGAGAACTAATTGAATTGAAAACTAGAAAACTTGCGAATTAAGTCTTCCCTCACAACCCCCCACATCCGCCTTCTCTTCATTTAATATAAGAATTGCAAACAATTATATGAATCAATAGAATTGGGAAAACTATAGAACCGTTTTTCAGTTATATAACGATTTTATTAATATTTTAACTGAACTTTTCGGCTCTGAATTCGTGAATCGCATATCAATTTCAAACATTTTTCTAGCGATTCATGAATTTTTCAATCATTTCAGTGATTTATATGTATTCCCACAAAAAGCACAAGTTTTTTGAACTCTCGATAAATCGACAGAAATATCTGTTTTATAGACTATAGTCCTCTTAATCTCTATATTTCGGTGTCCTTTCAAACTCAGGTATACAATGAAAAACACCGATACTTGTGATACAAATGTATTCCGATCCAAATGATAGGTTATCTCGAATTGAGTTGAATTTAAGTTCAAAGATTACTCCAACAAAAAACCCATTATAGAAGTGTTTGAATCAAGTTTTTTGGTCCTTTCAATCACTTGTAATCACAAAAAACGAATTGATTTTAACGTAATATCGAAACGAGTTTTCAATTTTGGATTTATTTTGTTTTTTCGTCTCTTTTTTTGTTAACAAAATAGTGAGGAATGGCTTAATTGGTTTCAGTCGTCCGAAACCAATGCAGACAAATGTTTGTGACAACAAAATAAACTTCAAATCAAAGGAGTGTTGGTTTTTTCGCAATCATCCGGACGGCTGTCCATTATCTGACACTCAATGCCGTTATATCCACTGAAAACCACTTTTGACTTTGAGTTTAAAGTCTTTCTCTTCAGTGAAGTGAGCCCTCAGGCGATGCAAAAGTAATGTCTTTATACACACAAATAGCGAGTTTTCATACGGGGCTGGCCTTAGAGTTTGCATCACTTTCCTCTCCTGTGCTCATACTTGAGGAATGAGTCATCCGATGGGGTAATCGTTTGTTGACATTGTTTTTCTCAATACGTCCTTAAAAATTGGCGATTCTTCGAACGGAAGTATTGATGGCCTCTCACTTATCACAACATATTTTTCATCAAATATTCAACAAATTCTTTAGGATTTCATTTATTTTATTAAATTCAGGAAATAATTGCAAATCATTACAAATAGTTATAAATATTATCCGAATTTATGGGGTTTTCCTTCAATTATACGAATTTTATTAATTAATAGAATTTTGTTTACAATTTTTTCGTTAGTTTTATTAGGATTTCAATGAATTAAATCCAAGTTTTTCTGTATTTTCTTTATTAGAGTTAATCATAATTCGCTTTTTGTACGAAATAAATGATTGATTTAATGGGAAACCGCTTTTGAAACAGTTTTTTGATTTCATTTCAATTGATTTCAAAACAAAAAACATTTAACTTATGTTAAAATGAATACAAAATTGAGTTCAAAATCTTTGGGATATTTTTTAACACAAATTCCTTATTTGGGAACAGTTTTGAAGAAAAGCTTTAGTTTGCAAACAGTCCTTCCTTTCGGTGTTTTTCCTATTCGTTGAAACATTTTAAAGTCTCAATCGATATCGATCTCAAGGATGGGTAGACATAATCCACAGGTGGTTACGCATTACTCTTAGTTTTGTAAAGTAAATCATATTTTTAGGTAATGTATCACAAATTCCATTAGGAATTCCTCAAATACTTTTCGGATTTCCAGTAAAGTTCAAAAAACTAACTTTTTATTTATGTCTCTCAAGAAGATCAGCTTATTTAAGAGGAATAACTCCTATTATAGGCTATTTTGCTCAAGAATTTCCTTATGGTTTTGCCGTCAAAAAACAAATTCTGAATATTATTCTGTTTTTCTGTAATCTATTGAAAGTAAAGTAAACAACACTTCACTCAACTGTGAATGAAAAGTGTTTTGGTTTCTATCGATCGGTGAAAATGAGTAATTAGTTTACCAGTGATTACCCCTAAACTGATTTTTTACATAAAACTGACAAATCGTTGACAATATATGTGATCAATGAATCAAAAGATAAATAAAACATTCCTCTGATTAATGAGTCGTTCCTTTCATTTCATTCATAAAATCACTTATCGTTTGAAAAAACGAATTCAAACAAAATATTTGTTTCATATTCTGTATGACCTAATGGTCCAGACCTTCAGCCTTCAGGAGCTCAGAATATTCCATTAGTTTTGATGCAAAAAAAATGAATCATCAAATGGTAAGCCCTAAAGAGCCAATCGCTTTGTCTGAAACTAATTGAGAATAATATGAATTTAACGCCAATATAGCGATGATGTAAATACTGGATAACACGTAAAGGAGATAAAAAAGTTAGAGTACATGTTGTGCTGTAATGCCTGTGCTATTGGGCGTCAAACAAGTGGTGGAGAAAAATATTTCACTTCTCATTCAGTCCCTGATATCGACACAAACAGACATCTGCTCTGAAACCAAACTAACGATTCATTTGTAATAAAAAATTATTCCAAACTTTTATTGTTTTATTTTCTTCTGTTATTCAACGGATTATTATTAACACAAATATTGATAATAATGGCATCAAATAGAGCCGAAAAAGCGGGATTTGCTGCCGAAGCACAGGGCAAAGTGAGTACTGTTCCCAATTTATCGCAAATTTATTCCAGCATTATCTTGGTCACTTGTTTAAAAGTTTTTATTTCTCTTGAGAACTATCCTTTAAATTCAATCTAATGAGTGGTTTCATGTAATTTGATATTTATATTTGATTTGAAACCTGTTTTCTCATATTTTCTAATTTTCACCCAATATTCTGGAAGTACTAACTTTGTATTAAAGTATGTAAGGCTGAAATTTGAATTATTATCACCAAGCTAATGCCTGACTAATGGTAATGGCTAATTGCTCTACTGATAACAACTTTAAAGGACGTGAAAAGAGTTTAAACTTGAGTTAAGAATAATTTTTTATCAGATCTCACGTCAACTCAATTGACAATTGTCTGACAAAAAGCTATTGAGGATTAAGGGACGGCTACTTCAAGGGGTGCCTTAAGTTGTTCTTTAGAAGAGTTTATTCTGTTCTTTGTTCGGAATCATTGAGACCTTGATTTTAGCGCAAAATTCTCACCAAATAAAGCCTTTCAGACAATTATTAATATATTTCAGCGTAAAAGTGATTACGAAAAATATATGCCATTTGTTTGCAAAACTTGATTCCCAGTCAAAGTCGAGCCCACTTTTTAAATATTGGAAAGTTGTTAGCTAGCTAGTTTAGCATGTTTTACTTGTCTTGTTTATCGTGAAATCAAGAATTTTTGGTTTGATTTATGAATAGTTGAGTTTTTATTCAAATTATGAATTATTAATGTTTTTTCGAATAATTCACTGAAATGTGATTATTATTTGCCTTTTATTTGACATTTCATAAAAACTATCGTTTTATTTGAATTTTTATCTTTTTTTTATACTTTTATTCTTGATTTGGATCCAGGATTTGGGTTCAGTTATTCCGATCTGATATAAATGTCATTTTCAATGAGAGATAACTCAATCAATTTAACGGATATTTTCTGATTAAAGGAATTCTTATAATAAAAATAATTTTATGAAAAGACTTATAAAGAATAACATTATTGTGAGGACAGAGTAAATGTTGCGGATAATTGAGTCTCAATTTTATCATAAAAGCTATAAATATAATTATCTATAACTCATCTAATGAGTCGTGAAGAATGACCTAGCTATTTTAAACGTGAGAACTTCTGCATAAATGATGCATGATCCTTAATTTCGGATGAATTAGCTGGAGCTTCCTTGAAATTAATTCTTATTAATTTAATATAAAAACTTCAAAAAGTAGTTTTTACACAAGTAACCTTGGTTATTTAAAATTAAAAATACGCGTTACCCTGGTTATGTCAGATAAAAATATTTTATAATTCGTTTTTCAGCAATTTTTTCAAAACAAAAGCTGAAAATAATTGAATTTGTTTTTTATTTGAATTATTATATACTTATTTCACTACTTATTAGTTATTAATTTAGAAATTAATGGTTTATTACAATTGAGAACAATAGAGAACCTGCGGTTCCCTTAGTTTAAAATATAGGCCATTGAATTGGTTAAGAACCAAGAGTTTAATCTTATCCATCAATTAAATATTTGGCATATCTTTTGTCTGACAGTTATTTCTACTGAACTTTTCGTTAATAAATTCAATAATTGGTCGAAAGTGTATCAAATAATTAATACATTTATTAAATCAAAGAAAATAATTTGTTATCAAAACGTATTAGGAATTAAGGATATTATACCGGGAGAGGAGGGAAGGGAGGGAAAGGCAATTGACGTTTTAGTTCCTGAGAATCTAATTTCAATGAAATTCCTTTCTTTTCCTTCTTATCGATAATTATTACAAAAATCCGATCAATTGTTTGCTAACTCTGTTGTGATTATACCTACAGATAAACTCGAAGTATGATCCGGAACTGTCCCATCAGATCCTGGTTTGGATGAAAGAGCTTCTCAACGAAGACCTCAATACCAGCGGAGAAAAGGATGACTTTTACGAAACATTAAAAGACGGAACAGTTCTCTGCCGGTCCGTTACATCTCTTATTTATGATTAGATCTGGAAATTAGATCTTATTTTTCATTCTTATATTCTTCCGATTCCAGGCTTATAAATGCCATACAGAAGGACACAATCAGAAAGTATAACACATCGAAGATGGCCTTCAAATGTATGGAAAACATACAGTTCTTCTTAGACTGTGCCGGAAAGTTTGGGGTTCCCTCTGAAGAACAGTTCCAAACCATAGACCTTTGGGAACAGCAGAACCTGACGTCTGTTCAGATATGTCTCCAGTCTTTGGCCCGAAAGGCGTCCAAATTCGGTGTCAAAGGTATCGGACCGAAGGAGGCGGAGGCCAACGTCAGAACCTTCAGCGACGAACAGCTGAAGGCCGGACAGGGAATCATTGGCCTCCAGTACGGGTCTAATAAAGGCGCGACTCAGAGCGGAATCAACTTCGGCAACACTCGCCATATGTGAACAAAAACATCTTCAGAACGAAACCACAAATCAATGAATTTTTATATCATTTTATTTTATTCTATATTTTTATTGAAATCAAATCACTATTCAATTGAAAACAGAATTAAATTCAAAATTAAACTAAATTTTCGATAAATTTATAAATTGTTTACAAAAACAAAATAAAATACAAGAAATAGAGTCCAATAGAAGTCGTCTTCTAATCGACGGAAATTATTTTATACGATTTCCTGATCCGCTCTTCGTTTTGTTTGACCAGAGATTGAATGCTGGGTCTCAGCGCCGGTGGTTTCAACTCCTCGTCGAGTGTACAGACATAGTCTTCCGGTATTTTTGGCTCTTTTTCAGAAAAATGGACTTTCATTAAGTCTGTGTCCAACCGAAGCGATTCAAATATCTTATTAATGGTAAGCGGCGGTACATCGCAGTGATAGATGAAAAAGCTGTTCAAATGGCAAAAAACGGTGAATCAGTTATCAGTTAAAGAGTCAATTGGTTTGAATGGTTGGGGAAGAGATCTATTTGTGGCAAAAGAGGGCAATAGTGGCCATACTTTCCCGAACTGTATCTCTTTTGTCCCTGAATTGGTGTCCGTAATTTGAAGGGCAGTTGTCTTGTGCCCAAGTTCTCGATCTTTCTTAAGATACCATTGGAGTCAAGTATGAGTTCACCCGTCCTTTTAAGACACGAAACTAAGTCTGGCTGTTGTTTAAGACAAAAATCAAAGACAAGAATAAGATAAAAATCAAAGACAATAAGACAAAAATTTCAGCCGATTTTGACTCTACCTTTGAGAGGCGTCTTGTGATGAAAAACAACTCATAACAAGGCATCCCTTTTAAACCTCAAGAGTTTAAATAACTTAAGTTTAAATCAAAACAAAAATTTGATTAAAACTGATTTAAAATCAATGATTAAAACGAAGAGTGATTTAAATGCATTCAATTGTAAACAAAACAGAAAACACATGCCTTTAGACGTCATTTGTGTCTCATTTTGTGTCACAATTTTACCGCAATTTTCTCTTAAATTCGTTTAATTTTTGTAAATATTTTTGTATTTAAATCCGATTTAAACCACAATTAACACCAATTTTAGATCAAATGTAAGTATTTATTGAATTTTATTCATAGATTTCATGTATTTTTAAAACCTTTAAAATTTGTAAACTCAAACTCTAGTTAAGTGCTTAAAAATTATTGTGAAAATCAATACAAAAATAATTTGATTTTTGGCTAAAAATTGGGAATAATTTGCAAATATTTTATCAAATAATCCAAAGATTTAAAGATTTTATTACGAAATTAGAGATAAAAACATAACAAATGATAAGATCTGTTCAATTCTCTGAGGTTTTACTCTTTGGCCACTTATGGCTCAAAGTGGACAATATCTTCTTCGAGAGTTTTGTCCACTTGATGGCCGGCAAAAGTGATTTCTCCGCGGAAACTCTTGTGGACTCTGAGGTGGATGAACTGCCCGTCATTTATCCGAATCTATTGATTGAATATTAGTTTATTTAATTGACTTTTAAATGAGAGGACAGTTATCCATACTTTGATGAAATAGTTGACGCCATTCACTAATTGTGTCTTGAATTTGATTGGAGTGAATTCGACGAAAGTATTGCCCGCCTTCTGTTCCACCTCTTCCCGAACCTGTCAACAGATTACACATAAGTTAGACATTAATTTGGGATAATTTCAGACATTTTTGAGTCGTTTATAACTCAGAAAACAATTTATTTGAAAATTACTGAAAAATAGAGTAAATTATTGAATAAAACACTTATTTTCAGATCAATTGACTTAATTCCGGTCCAAATAAAAGGTGTTTTCAATTCATACCAATTGTTTGTTACAAACCTTTTGACAGATTTCATGGACATTACTATCCGGCTCTTTAGGCTCTCCCAAACCGCCCATTGGTTTATCCATTGTCTGACAATTATCTATAAAATCCTGTCTTTAATTAACTGTCGTTTAAATACCTCCAAATCGTGTGAAAGTCGGCTCTATTTTGTGTTTAAATTCAAGTAAACAACAATTGACTCAAAAATAAGGTGTAATTCAACGCAAATGGGACTGACTTTCAAACTGTTTATGTGTTCAGCCGATAGACTCCCTCTACATTGCATTCTGTGCACAGAATATTGGTGTAGATGTGCTCATGATTGGAGTGAGAACAGCATATTTTGTCTAAACCTGTTCTGTTTATCTTAAGTGTCAATTGATTGCAAATAAACCATTGAATTAATTGAATGCAATGACTGACTCCCACCCGTTCCCAGAATATAAGTATGAGTCAATAATAGAGAGCATAGACTGTATTACAGCCTATAATAGTAAACAAATGACGAAACGGATGACTAACTCCTGAGCCCAGAGTTGGCCCCAAAAAAAAGTTGATTAAAGAGTTTCGGAAACTTTTCCTAATTCTGTCCACAATTTTCAGTTGAAGTGAGGAATGAGTTCTGGAAATCTGATGCGATTGCGTCCAATCAAAGACTATCTGAAGTCAAAGTTCATCCCTGTTTCGGACCAATGGATAGCAAACCAATTGAGTGCAAACATTAATATCACTAACGAAACGATTCATCAAAATTGGCTCAACACTGACCTCAAGAAAATTGGTTTAACCAATGATTGTGCGCCACTTCCGACAGATTGCAATCAAATCAAAGTCGACCAACAAAACAACGGTCCCATTAAGACAGTACTGACCGACAAATACGCGCTTCAAGTATAGGACAAACTCTAAATTCATATCATTTTTGACACAAAAAAATATTTGACTTATTTTTCAGATAAACTCAATCGAAGATATCAGTCGACCCAAAGTCCTGAGCGCTGCCGACGCCTTAGACAACGAACAGAACAGCGGTTCCGAAGGCTCGGATAATGAGGCAGAAAATCAAAGACTTTTCTCCAAAAAGAAAAAGACTGCGCCCAAGAAGAAGGAGGTCACCAAAAGAGGGGCCCGACTCCTATCAATGGTTTTGACGGATGGCGTCACCGATATTAAGGCCATTGAATACCAACCCATTCCCTGTTTGACAGTCAATACTGCCGTCGGTTCAAAAGTTCTGATATCGGGTCCTCTGGATGTCTATACGGCGGTCATGTTTCTGACCGCTTCCAACGTGAAACTCTTGGGCGGAAGTATTCCTCTTGAGAACGAAAACACTATCAGTGGTGGGAACGGCAGAAACAATGTTCCCTTAAGAACATTATTCACACAGACATCCAGTAATTCATTATAAATGACAACTCAATAATGGAATCGATTCTCAGAATATCTAATCATTTGATATGAGTTTTGGTTTTTATTTATTCAAACAAATCATTAAATAAATTCTATTCTGAGTTATTAGTCGTCTCTTCCTCTCAATAATTATCTGTTTATTCGTTTTGTTTCTGTAAATAAAGACATAAATTGTTTTGAATTTATTTTTGGCTAAAAATTCTAGTAATGAATGAAATGAATGGAAATCCTTTGGAAATACATAATTGAGTTTTAACTCCAATGCAATTATAAAACAAGTTTTTCGCTCCTATTCTAGTCCTGTAATGCACTGGGAATGGGCTAAAACTTATTCAAATTATCTACGATTTGATGTAATTGTAATGAAATGAGTCAATGAGTGAATTGAATGGCATTTCGAGTGATATTTGAGTCGAAAAAATAAATGCTTTAAATTCCTAAACAACTATCGAGTGATAGAAATGTTTGGTTTTAATGATTGGATTTCAAGGATATTATGATTAGGACTGCGATCGAGAGCTAACAAACAAAAAAACTTTTCGAGAAAGGAATGCCTATTGTGCTGTGCAGATGGCAGTACACCCCTGTGCGATAGCCTGGGAGTCGACTCTCAGCAGCCAATCAGGCAGATAGAAAGTAAAAAAAGTGGACGACCCTCTACCCAGTGTTGACTCTGTGCTTGGGTTAGGGCTTGTATTAGTTGCAAGTATGCGCTGCAATGCAATGCACTGGTGCTACACGACAGGGGCTTAAGCCATGAATCCATTGCACTTCATATCTGAATATTTGTTGTTATGTGTAATCAAACAAAACTTTTAATGAATAACAAGTGAATTATGGATAAGAATAAAGTGTCCGATAGGGAACACCTGAAGAATATCATCCAACAGTGGAACGCCAACCGATTGGATCTGTTCGAGATCAGCGAACCAAATGAGGTATGTGTTTGTGTGGCTGACGCCAGCGCCGACTCTTGTCTTACGAGCGACCGCTTAATGACATAACGCTCTGTCATAAACATTAATGACTGCAATCATGTGTTGTCTTTGTATTGCAAACAAAACGTATGTCTAATGTTTTACTCTGATTTGCCTGACTTTGGATCCGGTGCTCCGCTCAAGAGCTCAATGTTTTCCCTTTGAGGTCTATTAGTATTTTTGTTGTGGACTATCGCTGGACTCTCTCCACTTCAGGAGTGCTTTCCTCTATCGGATTCTTATAATTGGACGGCAAGTGTTTTTAAGATGGCGTTCCTTAGAGCACAGCCACCCATAGCCTGTTGCACGCATTGTATGGTGAGAACGGCCATCAGCGCTCAGACACTGAGCCATCCAACTGGTTCTGCGACTAAGAGAGTCAGGAGAGTCAGGTGCCTCTCATACCAGCGCTGGTATGAAATCAGTGCCTCCAATGCCTTCTAATGCTAATTCCAAAGCACAGGCATAGCATTGCAATGACCCAAAAGGCAGAGCACAGCACAACGGCTCGCAAAAAATCCGAGTGCTCTCAAAAATTCAATGCATTTTTGTGTGTAAACAACTCGTTATAAGACTGTGCTCTGGTCTGTGCTGTCAGTCGATTATAAACAACAAAATACTAAACATTTTGTTAACAAAAACTATTGAATAATAATTAGCTTTTTTGCCGAATAAGTAAAGAATCAATAAATTTAAGGACTAAATGACCTAATCTTTTAACGATGAGCTCAAAAACTGGATATTAATCGGACACAAAAAAACTTATTGGGAACCACTAGTTGTTGTATAAATGCCGTAATTAATCGGATAAAAGAGCAGATCTTTTATTAATTGTGGGAATAAGGCCTAACCTGAGCTAACCCTAACCAGGGCTCAGCTGAATGGAGGGCTCACCAATCGGCTCAAATCAATTAGCCCTCTAGCCTGAGATGATCAGTTAAGTAGCCCAGGCTATAGCCAGGGCTCATTTCGACACATTAATTAAATTGTCGAATATATAGTTTGAGGGCAAACATCACAAATTAGTGGCATTACATCAAACGACTGATCAGTAAATTGTTGTAAATTATGCCTCAAATTATTTTCCCATTCAATGAATTGAATGTAATTTTGGTTTTGATATTTCGTGTCTCATATCATAAGTTCCGGAGAAATAAATGTCAGACAAAACAGGAAAAAAAGCTGATCTCAAGAGCACACACACACACATCCACTGCCATTCATTGCCACTATTAGCCAGTCGTTTGAGTGAATGCCTGTTCCACTCAATTAACATTTTTGCCTAAATTATCGACATATTTGAGAAGATTACCTAAAATTGTCGCTCAAAACGTCAGGTGCTGTGAGACCGTAGCCATAGAGCTCCTCAAAACACAAGGGAATTGCTAAGGGAGGAGATGTGCGCCGTTGGCCATCACTGCATTAATTATGGTTTTCTTTATAGTCTTCTCCGAAACCATAATTGAAATGATTAATGAAATGAATACAAAACTTCATTATTATCTCAACTCAATTGATGTCAGTCTTAATGCAGTCTTCAGTTTATAAATAATATAACTGAAGAACTATTCGTACATTTTTTTGTGCTGTGCTCTCAGTGTTTGTCTTAATTTCAATAATAAGTTTTTCTTTGCATTTAATTGAGTAAAACAAAAACCCTTTGGTTGTGTCGTAAAAGGCATACCATTTGTGCCATTCTTTTGTTTAATTCAATTAATGTCTGGTCACGAATGGCTGTGCAAACTGTAACAGGTCTTTGGCTTTTGAGTCTTGGCATTTAGTGCTCTCATACCAGGAATAGTCTATTTTTATATTTGATTACATAAAACGGTTCAAAAATTAATAGCCTTTTCGTATATAACTCTCCGAAGCGTTTTGTTTTTATAAGAGCACACCATAACTGTTATGTTATTATTTATTCCTTTAGACAAATATAAGTCAAGCGAAGAGCACAGGAGAGTAAAGTACACATAGTTTGCAATTTTGCCAATTCTTTCGGTTGAACGGCGGGAAACAGTTATTGAATGCCTTTCCAAATGTCGAAACCATTGCACTCCACTCCAAGTCCTACCACTCATTCAACTGGAATTTGTCTCAAATTTTTTTGTTTTCCAATTCGAGTGCTTTGAGTCGAGAAAAATGAGCGAAATATTAGACTATATTAAACTTTACACCGATTTTGTTCGCATTACAAGATTATCTCGAATATTATGCTTTTATCAGGAATGGTAATCGTGGTAATCAGTGCTCATCTTGAGCTAACATTGAATTAACTTCAAGAGATACTTATGTAATGAAATCAATTTGATATGATTTGGGAGAAAGCGGTTCACATTTCACAGATTTAATCTATAATTGAATTATTTTATTGTTTCAATAGAGAGCCCTCTCCTTATCGTTGGGTAATCTCAAAGCGCAGCCATAAAAATGCTTTTCATATTTGCACTGATTATGAAAGTTAACAAAACGTGCGGTTATTTCAATTAGATTTTCCGATTTCTTTGTTTTTCGAATTCAATATAGACTGCGATCGGAGACAATCATCGTTTTCAAGATCATGGACTCAGCGATTCATAATTGATTTCAAAGATAATTTCAATTTACGCATAACTTTGCCATAAGTTTTGCGTTTGAATAATGTTTTGTTTGTGAAATAACTTCGTTTGGAATTGAGTTTCGTATAATCAGATGTATTTTTATGGCATTTAATGTGTCTTTTGATAGTTTTGTTTATATTTTAAGACGTCTTGCGTTACATAAAGTATTGCATTCCGATCCAGGGATGGCCACCCCTTTTATTGCTAGTGAGGTTCAAGGGTTGGGTGTTGTTTCTTAGAATTGTGAACTCGATATTCATATTTCACTCCGATTTCGATATAATAAGACTTTTATAAGCCTTTAATGTATTATTTTCTGCACTCAAAACACATTTATTGCTCACAAATCTCTCAACTATTGAAAGATATGATGTTTTGGCGAAGATTTTGAGGTCAAAAAACTGATTAATAGAACATTTGAAATATTTTCCAATCCTTTTCTCGATTTCAATCTTTTTTATGTGTCTCGATATGTGACCAATATATGACCGAAATATGACCTAATCAACAGATCTGACAATTTGTCAATTATTTTGCAATCAATACAAAGAAAAGGCTGTTTCTCCTGAATGACTCGGATATGTTACGTAACAAAACCCAACAAACTTATCTCGAATCGTAAAAAGAGTAACAAGAATACTTAGATTTGGGTTAGATTAGGGATCTGTTGAAGAACAAGCTGACCAAACTCTTAAATGAGCATGGTATTATGTAGTGGTGTAGTGCTATTACCCGTATTATGAGATTTCAAAACTGAAAATAGAAAAAATAATTGCAATCAATTACGAGAACCGCTTTTATTATCCACATTTGGATCTAATTTGTTGATCTCAATCAGTGAGCAAAGTGGTGATAAAGTAGCACCAGTGCAAAAGTGGCAATTTGTGGCAAATAAATGCCTGCAATTTGTCACCACCATCTGAATCATTAACCTTTTTCGTCGATTCAAATGTGTTCTGATAACTGATTACAACCCAAATATGGTTATTGAAAATGACAGCACATTCGCAGCTCATAATCAAAAAGCAGTCTATAATTAATGCATTTTTTTCTGATCGCCGGCACAGGCACTGGAATTCCATGGCGTTATGCGGTACTACTTTCAAGACGCGGGTCAGAAAGTGGCGACGAAGTGCATACGCGTCGCCTCCACCGCTACCACACAAGACGTGATCAATATATTGATAGAGAAGTTTCGACCCGACATTCGTATGCTTTCTGTTCCGGAATACGCTTTATATGAAATTCATGAAAACGGAGGTATGTATTGATCGGACTCTCAAATCATTCATCAATTTCTATAATTCTCCCACTTTTTGGTCAAACCTTTTCATATCTAATGCCAAACAGAGGCTCAAAAATAAGACACAAATCTCGAGTTCGAGTCTAACCAAACATTTTATGGCAAATATCTGTTTCTATTTGTAAAAGTTGTTGACATTTAGAGAGTGAGGGAAAGCCTATCAGTATTAGAGTGACAGGAGTTTAAGCTTTAATTTGAAATTCAAAGGAAAATAGTCGGAGTCAACGAAATTCCCTAAAAAAGACTTTTTCTGTTCATTTTTGGACACATTTAGACATTAAGTCCGTCTGTTTGGCACTGATTTCACATTTTGTTGTATTCTTTACTCAAATAATTTGTTTCCACAGAAGAGAGAAAGTTATCAGAAGAAGAGATGCCTCTCTTGGTTCAACTCAATTGGCACAGGGATGACCGCGAGGGCAGGTTCTTGTTGCGTAGGATGACTGAAAAGACATATGTAAGTGGATCTCTCCAGTCCTCACTTCTTAATATAAATTACTGAGCGCTCAGAGCTCTGGCACTGAATAGCGTCCAAAAACACTTCTTGTGTTGTATTTCATTATTTAACGGCACTTCTCTTGAAATAAACTTTTCGCTCGTTTTTCACATTTGACTCCTGAGTTGTGACGACTATTATCTCTAAATATAGCCAAAAGTCTAATTAAATCTCTTGTTTTGAAGTGTTGTTAAACTTAATGTTTTTGGTCCGTCTTATCCTATCTCTGATTAATTGATTGATTTATGGCTTTTATGTATATTCTGTTCTGAAAATTGATTCGTCTCTTCAGTTACCGGGTTTTGGAAACGCTGGGAACACAACAGACGAAAACAAATTCAAACGAAAACTGTCTAAACGTGAGAAGAAAGAGCAGAAAAAGCGGGAAAAACAGCAGAAACTGAAGACATCCCAAACGGAAAAGGACTCTCTGGCAGAGAAACTATACACAGAACTGCCCGAAACGAGTTTCACCCGATCCATATCCAATCCCGAGGCTGTTATGCGAAGGAGAAGACAACAAAAGCTGGAGAAAAAGTTACAGCAATTCAGTCAAGAAGGCGGCGCCGAAGCCGGTCAGTAGTGAATCATCTTTTGCTTTGAATTGTTGTTTGAAATTCTGTTTTATAAACGAATTGAAAAAACCCATTGTTTTTGGTCTTTAGGCGGAACTCTTCGAATCTTCGGTGAGTCGATAAACCCTGACGTGCCATACAAGACAATCCTGCTGTCAGACCGCGACACAGCCGCCCACGCAGTCAAAGAGATACTTGAGAAGTACGGAAAGGAGAAGGAGGACCCCTCCCACTACTGTTTGGTGCAGCTCATCGTTCCCGTATCCAACGGCGACGTCAACCCTATCACCGATTTGCACAATTCAGCCGGAATTAGGGAATACATTTTAGACGACGACGACTGTCCCCTTTCTATAGAGAAGGCGCACAACAAGTCCAGAGGTGTTCTCACTTTTCACATAAGGAGACGCCCGGCCGACTACCAGCCCCGCAAAAAGAAGAAGAAACCAAAACAAATAAAGGGGGAAATGGAAGCGGGTTATACCAAATACGATGAGGCGCTCGAAAGACTGCCCTATCTTTTCGAGACGAACCCCGACGGCAGTGAAATCACTCGAGGAATGCCTAAAAAACACTATTTATATGTGAATGTGACAGAAGTGGGAAGTGAGAGATCCAACTCTTCCAATCACAGCCAATGCCTGCAACTGTACGGACCTAATGTTCAGGCGAGACATTGTGTTATCGCACACACAGAGGGTATCGTTACTGTGACCCCAAGCAGTAGAGATGCCGAGACCTATGTTAACGGCGCCCGTATTTATGAGACAACTATCTTAAGGCACGGAATGCTCGTCCGTTTCGGTAAATTACACACATTTAAGTTCATTGATCCGCTTCAAGACCAGCGCCGGCAGCTGTCGCCCACTTTGATGAGGGACTCAGTCCACGAAAGTCTTAGAAAAATGCCAAATGACTTGCAGTTCGTCGGACCCCAATCCAGGGGCAGTTATGAGACAACATTCGATGCCGACGGAAACGTTGAGACAACTTCGACCACTTCTAGAGACGAAAAGATGTCGAAAAAATCAGACGAAACCAATGGTTCGATTCCTCGACAATTAATAGCAAACGGACCGATACTGAGAGACAACAGTCAACAACCCATGAAAAAGGGTTCCGATCCCATACTTCCGGCGATTCTTGAACTCTGGGAGGAAAGGGAGGACGCACTTCTCAATGCAATCATCAATCGTATCGATCCGAACACCATTCAGTTCAAACTGTCGGTCACTTATACGAGTGAGTGATTTGAAAGCATTTGATTACTTTCCAAACAAACAATAATTTGATTTAAGAGTCAATGAATTAGAAAAACCAATAATTGTTTTATTCCTTTCCTCTCTTTCACAGTCTATATGGGCGTCAGGTTCAGAGCGTCGACGCATTTCAAGCCTGAAATAACACCTGAAGAGAGGGCCCACCGTTTGACACAATTCACAAATAAATGCGCGACTCTTATTCATCAGATAATCGAAGAGCACTACAGGGAGCCCTCATACCTGGCCTTCTGGTTGGCCAACTCCTCTGAATTGTTATACTTTCTAAAACAGGACAAACATCTGAGTGCCTTCACATTTGACGCACAGGACATTCTGGCCGAAGGCGTTCAACTGGCCTTCAGAAGCCTTGTTATGTGTCAACAGACAGAACTCTTGAACGCTTTGCCCGCTTTTCTCGAAGACTGTGACGACAATATCGACGACAACGTGTCGGTCACGACATCCAAGTTATTGATCGTCTTATCCAACGCTATGGGTCTTCTCCGTCGCTGTCGAGTTCACGCGGCCCTCACTATACAACTGTTCTCCCAATTGTTTCACTTCATAAACATGTGGTTATTTAATAAAGTGATCGGTTGTTCCGATTCCCAAATCAATTACTGCACCAGAGTTTGGGGCCTAAGGCTGAAGAAGCGTTTGATCCAAATATGGCCGGTTTGGGCCGAGAAACAGGGCCTGGAATTGGCCGCTGAGTGTCATCTGAACCGAATCGTACAAACGGCTCATTTGCTGTGTGCGCCCAAAAGCACTCCCGAAGACATCAGTGCTGTTACTCTGAAGTGCTTTAAATTGAATTCACTTCAATTGCGACGACTCCTCGAACAATACGAGCCCTCACCAAATGAGAGCCCAATCCCCAGAGAACTGATCGAAAATGTCATTAAAGTGGCCGAAAATACAGCCGACGAAATGGAACGGATGGAAGGCCGAGACATCAAACTTGAAGAAGAGCCCGACCTTCAGTTGCCATTCCTTTTGCCAGAAGACGACTATTCTTGTGATATGGTTCGCGGCATTCCCTCCGGTTTAGTGGAGTTCGTTCAGACATTAGTTCAGTCGGGTTTGTGTCACCTGACTATCCAACCGACGTCTTCGGGATTTTGGAATATTTATATGCTGTCCGCACAGGACAACCCCAAACCACAAAAGGAGAGTCAGCCAAACAATGTTCCCGATTCTGTGCCCGACAGCTCACAGCCAACGAACACTTCTTCTGCTCAAATGCCAATGACTTCGTCATTATTGATGACTCAGCCACAGATGCAGACACAACAACCAGTGCCTACACAACAACCGCCACAGCAACAAATGCCACCCCCTTCTGGCCGGTTATCGACAGCACCAGTTCCCGAACCTGAAGTGCAAATATTGAAACTTCAGAAAAGCAATAACGGAATGGGACTGAGTATTGTCGCCGCCAGAGGTATAAATCAGGAACGACTGGGAATTTACATCAAATCCGTTGTTAAGGGCGGCGCCGCTGATGTGGTAAGTGATTGAATGGAATCCCTTTTCAATGCTTTGCTTTGAAGAGTAGTTTAATTGATTTGAATTTGTTATGAATTGCCGTAAAATTAATCCAAACTCCGCTTGAATTGAAAGGACGGACGCCTTACAGCTGGTGATCAACTGCTTAAAGTGGACGGCCATTCACTGATAGGCATAACCCAAGAACGTGCCGCTGAATTAATGACCCAAACCGGGCCAATAGTGACACTGGAGGTGGCCAAACAGGGAGCCATATATCACGGCCTGGCAGGCATTCTGGCACAACCCTCGCCCTTAATAACAAGAGGTAACGACTCATTAATAACACTTAAATTTATTCCTTATTCACGACTTTTTATTCGCTCCTCTTTTGTGACTTTTATTCTGTTCTTCACTTAAAATATTTAACAAAAATTCTCTTCTCTTTTGATCTCTAATTTGAAAAACACTTAACTCTAATGAATGTCTGTTTAAAATCAATTAACAAATCTTTTCTCTGTATTTGTGAACTCTCTGTGCATCTGCTGCTGCACTCGTTGTCTAATAAATAGTGTCTTCGAGTCCTATATCTTCTTCACAGCTAACAAAACAGTCTTTGATTGAAAGCAATAAATCGAGGGCTGACTATAAACTCAAATGCAGTCCGAGTTTTGATTCTATAAAAACACAAATCGATTGCTCAGCAAATGATCTCAACTCCGATACAACTCTTTGTGCTTCGAATATCTTCGATCCTGAAGTGACCAAAATGTGTGCCACTAATGATAAGATGACTAATAGTTCTCCCAAACAATGGGAAACCATACAGACCTTAGATCGAGCAGCGATCAGATCCAAGCAAAAAGTAACCGGAGCTCAAAGTATGCAAAAGAAAAGCAACTCCTCTTCTAATCCGTTAACATATCTTAAAAGTGCGTTATTTTCCCAAAAATTCAAACTCAGACCTCAAACCAGTTCCGCGAAAACCAATTTTAAACGAGGGATACGTCCGTCGAGTTCTTTGATTATTTCCAATTCAGACCGAAATACTAATAATGAGTTTAGGGCTAAACAACAACAGAATAGCTGTCTCTCCGAACAGAATAGATGCGGTCCTCCAGTAAAACAAATGCCAAACGTGTTGTACAAATGCAGAAGTGATGAATCACTGAACAGTAACCCCAATAGCGTCTGTTCGTGTTTCTCCAATTGTGATGTCTGTAATGATATGTTCAATAACTGCTTTATCTGCCAACAGCTCAACAAATATTATGCAAATACTCTTAAACTAAAGTCAAGCGAACTCTTCTCTAATAAACTGATCCAATCGGCGATCAATCAAATATCTTTGGCGAAGTGTAATTGTCTTTCCTGTGTCTCCCATTCGCGCACATCATCTGCTTCTGGCAATAACTCAGACAATGTTTTCATCGATTTTCGTCTCAATAATAATGAAAAATATTTTCTCAGTTCTGGTATTTTCTTAATTAACTTTTCTCTTGTGATTTCGATTTACCCCTCCTTTTGATCCATTGTTCGCTTCTTTTCGATTAATTCGTTTATTTTATAACAAATCTGTTATTAATTGATTTGATTTCTTCTTTTGTTTAAATGCTTTAATCATTGGATTTCGTTTTTATGCCCTCTTTTCGCATGAATTCCGATTCGTTTCGTTTGGTTTTCATATGTTTTCAGACAAATATTCGTTGAATTTATATATAATTTATTTATAATTCAATTATAATACCATTTGTTATGAATTTTCCTGTTTTACTGAATTGTCTTTCGCCACAACTGTACTAATATTGTTGTCTGTCCTCACCTATAGGTTACGGTAATCCGCGGCGAATGAGTGAACGCGATATTCCGAGTCGGATAAGTCACGAACAGGAACTCCAAATGCGTGCGCACAGGAATAACGTGAGCGGTGTTGTGCCCCAACAGCAAATGCCAGCGCAGCCCAGAATTCAAGGCAGCAAAAGTGTGCCCACACTTAACGAAGACACTCCGATGGCTGCTGTTAACGGACAAACATTACCGCCATTACAGCAGCGGAGGCCAAACGAAATTCCGCCGCCATATTCGGTGGGCGGCCCTCACCCTCAATACAATTCTATGCCTAAGTCTGTGTCTGAAGCTCTAAGTTCTGGACAGCATATGAAGCCACCGAACGATCCACGAAACTATGCTCCGCACCCATCGATGGCCAACTATAATACGATCGGAAGCTATAGTCCCTCCCGACCCGAGTCGCAGATGAGTATGCATTCGCAGCAGAGAATGTCGTCCTCTCAGTCACAACAACTCTATCCGGAAGAGCGACACTACCAGAACATACAGTTATATCAGATCCAACCGACGCCACAACAGAACAAATCTTTATCCAATTCAGTGCCACAAAGAATGCTTCACAGCTCTCACACTTCCCTTCAAAACGATGGACAACACTATAACCCACAACAGAGACCGCTTTCAGCGATGGTATCAAATCGAGAACCCGACCAATATATGGGTCCAAAGGGTGCTAACAGTCCCGGAACGCCAACATCTCCGCGACCACCGATTGCAATGAATCCAAATATGCTGCCACCGCAGGACCAGTTCCACTATCCTCAGCAACAGCAACAACAATATCCAAACTCTCGACACTCAGCACAAGATTTCAATGATTCGCAACAAATGTTGGACTATCCCTCCCGTAATTATCCGCCCCCACACCCGCCATATATGGATCCGCGACAGCGCGATATCATGAGACAGGAGGCGAAGATGGATGAAATGCGCGAAGAAGTCAGACGAAGAGAGGAACGTATGCAAGCGGGCGGACCTCAAATGAATCCGGGTATGCGAGGACCCAACGGCGCACCAAACGGTCAGTGGCCTATTCGGCAGCCATATTATCCTCAGCAGCAGATGCCAGGAATGAATGGTGGATCACAGCTACGAATGGCGCCTCCACCCGCTCCCAAACCAAACCGTCCGACGGCAGCACAAATGCTCTCCAATTATAATCCGAACTCATATTTGCGAAACTCTTATCGCGAACCGCATGAAAACATACCTCAAGGACAGGCTAATCCCCCGCCACCTACTGTGAGCTACAGATACGGACCCTCAGGTTATCCGCCTTCGCGTCAAACAGAGCCATTGCGGTCCCCCACCGGTCCTAATGCGCCGAAAACGCCGTTCACTGACGCTCTGAATAACAATAATCGAGTCATTAATAATCAAGATTTACGTAAAAACAATTCTGGTGTCGTCAGTCCCTCCCCCTGGGAAAGGGAGGAGAAAGAACGGGTAATACATTTTAAAATTCAATTCCTCTATTGAACTGTCTTTTACTGACATCTCATTTGAATATATCCTTTGCTTTGCAAACAACTCAAGGATTTCCAACAAAAGTTTGTCTAAGAATTGAGTTTCGCTTCAAATACTAATCAAAAGTATTGTATATCTCTTTCTCTCAATTAATTCAAATGTTTTCCCAAAACTAATTACAAGAACTTATTGATAAGTTATTATTTAAATGAATGACTCATTTCCTGAATGG
This sequence comes from Minunthozetes semirufus, assembly GCA_034699985.1. Taxonomy (NCBI): domain Eukaryota; kingdom Metazoa; phylum Arthropoda; class Arachnida; order Sarcoptiformes; family Punctoribatidae; genus Minunthozetes; species Minunthozetes semirufus. The sequence continues at coordinate 25,640 of JAQIXD010000018.1, forward strand.
CTTTATATTGAATGCAAAATACTTTTCAATCATTTCGTGATAATTATTAATCATTTAATGTCTTCAGGCGTTCCAACAAAGGCTGGAAGAGTCGAAGCGTTCCAGAGATGACGAAAGAAATCAAGAGATCAAATACTTAGAGTCACTTCCATACCGAACGCCACAACACGAGGAAAGGCTCAGAAAATTAGTAATCGAAAGAGAATTCCAAAGAAGAGCCGATGAACTCGGCGTCGATGAAGAAGAGGAAGAAGACGATGAAATGCTCGATAGAGCCGACAATAGGGAACGGATGTTATCTATGAAACAAGATATCGAACGCACCCGACAGAGGCGTATCGAAAGGGAAATCCAACAAAAACAAAACTATAGACCAAATCTGGACGAATGGGCGAAAAGGAATCAACAAAACAATAACATTCACACAACCAATCAGTTGGAACTACAGGAGGAAAGACTCAGACAACTCAGACTCGAAGAAAATAGAAGACATCAGGAACTGGAAGCCGCACAAATCGAAGAGGAGAGACTCCTAAGAGAGGCTAAACGACGACAGGTTAGGACTCTATTATTGACTAATCAATGGATAGATTGGGAACTAATTCTGATTTCTCTTTAGGACGACGACCTCAGATTCAGGGGATATCAAAAGGCTGTTCCGCCTAACATTCAAATGATTAACAATTCCTCTCCCATTGAAATCCCTCCGCCATTACCTAAATCTCCGCCGCCTTTGGAAGCGCCCCAAAGACTCGACCGCTTACTTATGACCACTTCGTCAGCGTATCAGTCAGTGCCCGAACCAAAGACTGAGCCCACTCTCGATAACTCCTCGAAATATCCGTCAGCTCTAAGAAATGGTGACATCGGCTCTGATATGGGACACACACAGACCGCACACACCCCTAAAAAGGTCTCGTGGAACGACGCGCCCGCAGAACCCATTAATGATGACTCCGAGCACTTGGAGTCCGAAACCTCTGACCACCAAAACAGCAGTAGTTTCACTCTTCAAGACATCGACGAAGTTTTGGGAAACAATTCGTACGTTTCGGGTAATACTCCCGGAGTTATCGGCGCTCAAGAGGTTTACAACGATCCGCGACACAGAATAGAAGCCGAGAGGAGGCGGACAGCTCCGGATCGGCCACATGTCGGGCCCGAAAAACTGAGTTTCCAGGAAAAGATGAAAATGTTCGCAATGGAAACGGGACAACAGGACTCACCCAAGTCTAAGGTGAAGATATCTAAGGCTCAGCGGGAAATCGAGACCAATTATGACGGAACTCCCATCGAAAACAATGGACAAAACGGCGGTTCCGTTGAATCGGTGACAATGATTACCACTTCTTCCTAATATTGATATTTAAAAGAAGATATATTTTATGGAAGCGTTTGACAGATATATCGGAATATGTGTCAAATGTTTGACAAAATGCAATCAAACCTTAAATATACAGATAATCCACAAATATATTGCCATTGATTTGAATAATGCGAACAATTATTATATATTTTATATTAATTATTATATTTTGTGTCTATTTTTCATTGCATTACATATTTGTTGTATAATTCATCACAACTTTCGAAACAGTTTTAGTAAAAAACGAGAAAAAGTTATTTAAAGAAATGTTTTTAACGAAAAAAATATATATTTTTATCGCAAGAAAAGTCATTATAATTATATTAATTCTATTATATTTCATAGACTTATAAAGTTGTGAAACACATTATTATTATTAATTTTTTGACAAATTTTTGTATGAATTTTAAGTTTATTCCCATTTTATGGCAATTTTTTAATCGATATTCAATTGAATGCAAAGTTTATTATTAATCGAAACCAGTTTTTTGAGATAATTCTTCGGTTAAACAAAGAGTTGATTTGTTTTAATGACAAATGTATTATGTTTTGAGACTGTGATGACTGTTCTTCATATGTATTCCCCGTTCAGAACCACATTTGAAATGACTTTTGTTATAAAAAAGGGTTTAATAATTGAATGAAACTTTGCTTTCAATACTACTTATCAATGATTTGAGAAAAAAACACTATTTTCTTGAATAATACCGAAAAAAGTGGTATTATTTCCGTCCATTGTATTCATCTCTCGATAGCTATTTGTATAATAAAGTTATTCTGATTTAAATCTATGGTTCACTCAATTTTCATACATTTCATTGGCGTCTATTAGACTTTTGAGAGTTGATTAGCTTTTATCTCGAAATTAGTTTTAATTCTCTTTTATTGAGTTTTAATCAAAATATTGTGTTTAAACAAATATTCAAATGAAATGTATTTTTGAGAGAAATTCTTAATACAATAGAAAAGTAATTATAAAAACTTTTGATTCCTTTTATTTGAATTCAATTTTTATTTTTTGAAATTATGGTTAAGAAGTGTTTCGCATAATTGCTGTCCATTTGTCCGTAATCTTCGGTTTCTATTATGGCAGACATGTTTTCGGACATAAATTTAAAGCAAAAGTCTTCCAATTCTTTTGATCTGTTCTTCAAAGCGCTGCTATAAAGAGTGCAAACATTTTGGACATTCATAAGTGGTTTAATACTCTGAACGCATTTGGTTTTAATGTCTTCATTCAAATACTCGTTAGTAATCGACAGCATCTCAATCAACAGATCTATGTCTTCAGTTTCGATAACATCTGTATAAAGACATCGAATGAACTGATAATAGGCTTCATATGAATAGCCTTTGATTTCAATTTCATTGGCATTGCTTTCAGACCAATTATTGGCAAACATTTTCTCAAAATATTCGGAAATGTTTTCGATAAACCATTTGTGGACATAAATGTACTCAAATTCTTCGCTGTCTTTGCGTTTGAGTTTGAATTTCAAGTCACTTGACTTCTGATTATTGAATGATTTTGCCATTGTTTTGATCACTGAATTGATGGGTGTTTTATTAAATATATCTTTAGCCGAAAGGGGATTAAAAGAGAATGGATTTTTGCAGTAAGTATTGATTGCGTCTTGAAATATGTCAATACTGGTCTTCAATGGAAAATTGACGCTTCCGTCGCTTAACTGACCCCAAACGTAAACTTCATTACTTTCACTCAAAGCCATTGATATCTTTTCGAAGGCATATATTTCAACGAATTTCACTTTTGATTTAACCATTAGAGGACTATTTTGATTAGTATTATCGCCGGTTCCCAACTGACCGCTAGTGTTGTCACCAAAAGAGTAAATATTTCCATCAGTTGTCAACAGAAGGCTGTGATTATTACCACAAGAAATGGATTCTATGAAAATGTTGAAGGTGTTGAAAATAATCAAAGGTGTGATTGAATTAGTAGTATTTCCAGAACCCAACTGTCCACTATAATTGTAACCGAATGCATAAACCTTTCCGGTGTTCGTCAGTACTAATGTGTGTTGGGATCCACAAGAAATGGCTCCGATTTTCTCGTTATTGAATGAATTCTTAAGAGTCGGGGAATAAGCGGCTGTACTCTGAGGATTAGGAAAATGCGGATAATAACCGAAGAAATAGATTTCATTTGTTTGAGTCAATAGTAATGTATTGTAATCACAACATTTGATATCAGTGACCAACTTATCGCTCAGAACTAGTTTTTGTGGTTTTAGATAATTTCCAACATTACCGGAACCGTTGCCTAACATTCCGTTAGAATTGTAACCACAGGTATAGACTTCTTGTGATTTGGTTAAAGCGACCATAAAATGGTGTCCGAACTCAACGTTTGTGACCTCTTTTTCGCATAATTCGGGAATTACTGTTGGATTGGCCACAGGGGTAGCGCTCCCGAATCCCAGTCTACCGTATTTATTAGATCCAAAAGCATAGACTTTGTCTGCATTTGTGACAAATATGACTTCCGAAATATGACTTCCGAAAAATGAGCTGTTTTTCGTTGATATGAAAACCAATTTTATTTGAGATAACAAATCGCTGTCAATGATTGACAAGACTTTGAATTTGAGATCACATTTGCAGTCTTTGGACAAACAAGAATTCAAATATTTGAAGATTAAGTGGAATAAACTTACTTTGATCTGATTGTGACATCTCTTCTGCGAACCAAATGTTGATTAAAACAAATGAAATGAATGGCAAACAAAGAGCTTATGATTTCATCAACTTTTAAGCGATGACTAAAGTCTACTGAAATTTAAAACTGTTTCAAAGTTTAATTATCTGATTCATCCTTCACTTATCGCCATCTATTGAACTATTATTCAAAGTCACCAAATGATCATGATATTTTTAGAACCTTTTGAGAAGATAGTCTAAAAATTTAAGGCTTAAATGATTTGTTTTTATAAGTTTTGTTCATTTATTTAATAAAATTTCAATTCGTTTGACATTTGATAACACAATAAATGTTTTCCAAAATTAATTGAAATTAAATTAAAGATCTTTCGATGGAATCAATCGCTAGAATTGGGTTAAGAAGTGTTTCGCATATTTGTCATCCATTTGCTGGAAGTCTTCAGTTTTAGAGATAGAATTCATATTCCGAAACATTAATTGAAAGCAAATTCTCTCCAATTCTTTCCAATCGTTTTTCAAAGCACTTGAATATATTGAACAAACATTTTCTAATGTAATCAAACCTTTGATGTGATTAAGACATTCACTCTTCATATTGTCGTCCAAATACTGTTCAGCGATTGAAAACATTTCTGTCAATACTTTGATGTCTTTGGTTTCGATAACATCTGAATAAAAATATCGAATGAACTGATAATAGGCTTCATATGAATAGCCTTTGATTTCAATTTCATTTGTTTTACTCTCAGACCAATTGTTGGCAAACATTCTTTGGAAGTGCTCTGAGTTCTCTGCGATAAACCATTTGTGGCCATAAATGTAATCAAATTCTTCGCTGTCTTTGCGTTTGATTTTGAACTTCAAATCACTGTTTTCCGGATTATTAAAGGCTTTTGTCATTATTTTTGCTAAACGAGTCATCGGTTTAATTGATTCCAATGTTATGTCCTCTAATTTAAGTGAACTGGATCTGAGATCAGAACAAAAGTGAGGAATTGCTTCTCTGAATGTAATAAATGTTGTATCCATTGGGACGGAAAGGTTCCCCCGAGTGGTTTCACCCCAAACGCAGACAGTGTTTGATTCAATTAAAGCCATCGAAGTATTTTCCAAACAATATATTTCTTTGAATTTATTTTGGGATTGGATTAGTTCGGGTGAGTTTACATGATCGTCGGACTGTCCTAATTGTCCACAACTATTATTACCGAAAGAATATAAGTTTCCATTTGTTGTCAAAAGAAGGCTGTGTTGAGAACCACATGATATTTGTTTGACACTCAAAACTTGGAGTACTTGTGGAACTGTTATTGAGTTATTGAATTATTATGGCCTAAACCCAATTGTCCACAATCATTACGACCCCATCCAAATACGATTCCATTTATATTAAGTGCCAAAATGTGATCAGATCCACTCGATATTTCAGTGATTATCTGATCTTTGAGACATTCCATAAGAGATGGAGTTCCTCCGATACGATTAATAACATAAATACGAAATGTTTGTGTCAACAGATAAGGAGTTGATCCACAAAATTTAGCCTGGTTAACTTTTTGTCCGCTTAATTTAACTTTTTCAGGCTTAAAGAATACGTTATTATTAGGATAAGGATTAGATCCAAAGATATAGATATCTCCCGATTTAGTCAAAGCCATCGATGAATAGACACTCCATTCTATATTTATTACATTCTTTGAACACAATTCGGGGATAATTGTTGGCTCATTCACAGCAACTCTGTGTCCAAAACCAAGTCTTCCACAACGATTTCGTCCAAAACCAAACACTTGGTCTTTATTTGTGATAAATATTACTTCAAACGAAGTGTCAGATAATTTCTTAATGAAAATCCTTTGAATTTGAGGCAAAACTTCGGCACTAATTGGTGACAATATTTCATATTTGAGACTAAGTTCTAAAAAATTAATTAATTAAAAGAATTGATAGAAAATATTCAATAAATGACTTACTTTCAGATATTTTTTGTATTTTAAAACATATAACAACTCTTTTAAGTTTGAACTTTAGATAACAAAGTGAACAATCCTTCCCTCAATGTTTGATGAAATAGTAAACTTGCAACTTTTATATACCCCATCTATTAAAACTGTTTTTAATTTATATTTAATTAAAACTACAATTAAAACTGTAATAACTTTGTTAGAATAAATTGCTGCCAGGCTGTTTCATCACTCAAAAAAATTTCTTAACTTTAACTAATTAAAGCTCTATATAGATTTACAGAATTATAATTTATATACCATCATAATAACTCACTACAATAATTAGAGATGTTATTTTCACATAAACCTTTCTTACATTACCTCTCTTCTACTAGATTAAAAAGTAGCTAAAGCATTTATTGGACATCAAGAATATTCTTTGAAAGAATGATTGATAATCGAATTCTGGTGTAAATAAATAATTTATTAAACATTTGACAACAATTTGTACAATAATTTTACTTCACTTAAAAAAATCAATAATTCTTTTAACTCTCAGATGAATTTGTGGACAATTTTTTGACTTTTCTGTCAGTTTTTTGTATTTTATTGACATTATTCATGCGATATTCGTTGACATTAAGACTAAAGTGTCTGATTAGTGGCCGTCGGGTTGGGATAGTCTTCAGACTAAAGTTGTGTCCGTCCTTTTGTCGGCATAACTCAATTTCTTCAATGGTATCAAATCGAAAGTTTGTCGGCTCTGAGAAGTACTGCGAACCGCTTTTTCTGTCAGCAAATCGGGGTCTGTCTGTCAGTCATAAAGCACAGCCTTGATTAACATTAGAGACACATTTGGGGACAGAATAGCATAGAAGTAATCCCTAAGACATGCGGGCGATCATAAGACACAGGAATTGCAATCAATTGAAATCATTTGAGAAATTGGTTTTCTATGGTTTCATGCGATCAGACGTGCACTAAGTCTGGGCTAAAGTTTTACGGTTTCATGCAATCAGTTATTGAACACAAGTCCGAGTGCTGTCCAACCAGTGATTCACTCAATTATTTCTTTAGTGGTTTTAGTCTCAAACTTATCGATCGAATACTTGAATATCACTTTCAGAGAGACTTTCTTTTTGTGACTCAAGTATTCTCGACTTCTATTGGATATTAAGACTGAGAAGAGAGTGAGTGAGTCTTTAGTGGTTCTTAAGTGCCGTTAGATTTGGAGTTTGTTAGCGAACGCCTCGGACTTACTTCGGAACAGATGGTCAGCATTGACCGCTTGCAGGTATTATTTCTCTGTCCGGCTATAATCGTGGAATAAGATGTACCCGAATTGTCGTTTCCGCCGGCAGACCCGTTCCGATGCAAATGGAAACTGTGGGACACTATTTTCGAGAAGTGCTGTTTGAACAGTTTGGTCGTCAATGTGTACAGCACTGGGTTTAGAGCTATTCCGTGTCCGCAAAATAGACAATTAGTTTCAGACATTTCAGACAATTATTGATTAAAAACAGACCGGAATTGACGGGAAGTAAGAATATTGCGATCACTGCGTAAAGTGAATCGTTTATAGGAACTCCTGTAAAGACAACTCCTGTTAAAACAATCGTTCAAAACCGATGATACCCTTCCATACCTGCCAGCGCTAGTATTTTGATGCCGACAATAGGCATCCAACACAAGCAATCTGTGGCCACAATAAAACCGCATCTTTTGGCGATATTTCTGTCCTGTTTCTGTTGAGTTGTCCGAAGGCCGACCGCAGAACTGGTGATTGTCGACGACATACTTATGTAGGCGTACTTCAGGATTCACAAAATGATCACAAACACAATCAGAAGGAAATCTTAGACATCAAAGACTTACTGTTATGAAAGCAAAGGCTACGGAATTGATTCCACAGAATAAGAATAAAGAGTATTCCCATCCCTTACTGTAGGGGTCATGTATTTGAAGGGCCAGACAGACACCATTACTCCCATAGAACTCATCGCCAAACATTTCGGCGTCCAGTAGAGGAACGGCCGCCAATATTATGGCCACAATCCAGACAGCGGTCATCGATAGTATTGCGAATGATTTGGTCCTTCGTTTAAGACTGAAGGGGTATAAAACCGAAAGATATCTATCGATAGTAATAATGGTAAGCGTGAAGACTGAGGATTCGCTGCTGATTGTGCTGAGTAGGCCGCAGAAGTTGCACTGCCAGCTGTCCCGCCACTGTTCTTCGTGTCTAATATATTCGCCTCTGAAGAGTGTGTCGTGATATGCAATGATGAAGAGGTAGATTCCCATAAGTAGATCAGACAGCGCCAGGTTCTTAATGAAGAAAGAGTGGACCTGAAGTGCGGAATCAGTGGATCAGTGGTTATCACAATTGAAAACTCAATTCAAACACAAAATCGATTAAAAAGTATCAAAAGGAATGAAAAGGAAATCAAAACTCAAAATAAAAGATAACATTTAATTGGATTTTATGGACAAAAACCAGTCATTCGTTAAGTGATTGCAAGAATCAAAAGCTATTGAACTGAAAACGCAAAACAAATATCGAGTTATGGAGTGTTTGTCCAGAAATATAACCAAAAGAAACTTAATTTGTTTGAAGTGTTTATTCTTATTATGTATTTGTTATTAGTTTAACAAAAATAAACGTTTGGTTCGCGATTGGAATCGCATTCAAGAGCTCTTAGAAGTGGTAATAATTGAGATAATTTGTGGTCAATTCATACTTCGTTCATCTCATGCATCATCATCCGACTGATCAGAACGAATAGGTTGCCCACACAGGCCACCAGAGCCACAATCCAGACGCTCACGCGAAGGATCACATTATCCAAGAGGTGCTGAAAGCTGCTGATGCCGTCACCCCTGGGCTCACAAATACGGACGTGCAGTGCATACGAGCACAGCTTGAAGTCATCGAAATATCTGTTGAAAAAGATTAATTCACTTTAAATTTATATCGAAATAAATCATCTTTGAAATAAACTCTCAAAATAAACACAGGATTAATCAATTTTGATCTATAGACAACTCAGGATAACAATAAACATGGTGAAATTTGATTGCCTAAGCTATTTAGTTAAGTGGAGAAACTTTATCAAGTAATTGATCAATGTCTATGTCGTAATAGTCAACTGTGAAAGACATTATGAACTCGATATGGGCTTCAATTGATTGCAAGATTGATCGCAAGATTCAATATCCTCGAAAACATTGAACTTATTGTCTGTTTAATGAACTGAAGATTACATGTTTTGGTGACCACTCTCTCACATATCAATCATTTATTCGTTAAACTCTTCGATAGTGGAACTGATTCTAAGAAATACTATTGATTTGAAGGGAAACTAATTTTTAGGCTCAAAATGAACTCAAAAAAACAGTATTATTTTTCCGCTGAATAACTGTCTGTCAAAGAAAAAGAGTGTTTTCCTCTCTTGAAAAGTGTTGTCATTTTGTCGCAATCAATAAAAGTAAACGTCAGGAGGACTTACATATGAGTCAGTGAAGTCAAGTTATCAAATATTCCATTAAGAAGTTTGCGGAATGGGTTCTGACGGAGATCTCTGCACAGGAATAGACACAAATAGATTTAATAGATTCAAATAGTTAGCGAAGAATGAAAGCTAATCCCATTGTAATACGAGATGTGCAAGTATTTCAACACTTCACCTATCAATCGCTAACAGTATAGGCTGTCCTACTTAATTAAAAGATTGTTACTTCATTTGTTTTTACTTATTTTTAGCATGGTACAAACGCACTCATATTTATTAAGACGTCAACTGATTGTTTGCTAATCTATTGATTATCTATTAATAGAAGAATATTCTATATTCTAATAGATTTTGAATTTTAACAAAAGAATATTCTGGAAAACGCCCTTCCCCTGCACATCCCAGCATTTTAATTAAATTACTTATACAACTGTCAAACTGCAAGACTTGTTATGGTTATGAAAAATAATAATGAAATTTCATTAATGTCTTATATCTTACAGCGATTCGATGTTATTTAAATGTGTGAATGAATTTGGACCGAATGTATGGATTCTATTATTACTTAAGTCTCTAAAAGAAAGAAAAATTTCAAAGATTAGACAAAAAGGTTACGAAATATAATTATTTTCGCTTCGAGGGAATGACATACAGTTTTAATAATGTACTCATTTTGCCGAAACTACTCTCTCCGACATATGTTATCGAATTATACGCCAGTGATCTGCAAACAAACCCAGATATAAATGATTGCAAATATTTAATCAAATATTTTCGCATTAAATAATGAGATGTTTTTCAATTCTCTTGGTTTTCAAAGTCATTTCAAATAAATGTTATTAATGTTATCTCATTTCAGGCATTTGGGAGTCACATCTTCTTTATCTTTGTTTTTAAGGAATTCCTTTTATTTGCTTTTCGTTCAAAAAACTGATGAAAATTCCGTTTTTTTCTGATTTTTGTTCAAAACTCACATTTAAAGGGAAATAATGAACATAAGTCTCAAATACTGAACGAAAAAATATAATAACAATAATTTCAGATTATATTTGTCTGAAGTCATAAAGAATAAAAAGGGCTTAAACTCTGTATTTATGTATTTGCCTGTAATAGTGGTTATTAAAGAGGACAGTTGTTGCTAGATCCTATAGTTCCCTTTTATTCTCCTCTTTTACTTAATGATCGATTTTACGACAGAATTGGGAACTTTCCTCTCAGTCGTCACATCTGTCATACATTTAAGGCAAAGACATTACTAAAAAAGAGTCAAATAAAGGACTAATTGTGAGATAAAAGTCAATAATAATAATAAGAGTTTTGATGCAAATCTCTTCTGAAGACGGATTTAAATTTGATTTTTATTGAGTTTTATTTGAGGGATGGCATTAGTCAGGAATGTGCGATCTTATCAATAAAGCAATATCAATGTGTTGCGCACCCTCCTTTCAGCACACCCTTCTATTAATGGACTGCAAGCCTAGAATTTATGATTAATTGTCGAATTGATTGTTCACTTAATTCACTTAAATATTGTTTTTGATGTTTAGTACTGACTGACAAACAAACAGAGATAAGACATCTCGGCGTCCATTAAACTAAACATAAGTTTATTTATAAATTCATTTGAAAATCATTTCATTTTTCGCCGGAATTCAGGATTTAATGAATAAATTAATGACTGATTTAATGAAATGCAATATTATTTGACTTACAAAGAGCGAAGTGAATTCAGGCCCCAGAATATGTCAGACGCCACGTATTGGATCAGATTTCGAGATAAAGAGCTGTCAATTAAAATATCGTATTTTTGTTGAAAACAATTCTTATATTTAGTATTAGTTATAGAATTGGGCCACAAATACCAAGATATTAATCATTTGAATCTATTGTTTGGGAAATGAAATCAATTCCCTAATGAAAAGATGATACCCAGGAGTGGTTTCAATATTGAATTCTTGGAATTCTATTATTTTTGTTTCAAATTATATTTAATTATCTCTTTATTTACCATCTGATGAGTGGGGGATCAATATGAGGACAGAATAATTGAATTTTAAACGAAACAAAGATAATACATAGATGAGGTAGATAAATTTTTAATTAAGCTTTCATATTTTGATAAAAAAGTAAATCTATCAAGATATTAAACTTTCAGAGGGATAAATGGAGATTAAAGAAGAATACAGAGGACAGACTGCAGATTGAAAATTAATGAGGCGGCTCTACATCTACTTCAGGATGAGTTATTCCGTTCAAAATGTTTTGGCGTTTTTAGCATAAAATCTCGTTTTGACTGAACTTTTATTATAAGGTTTGATAACTAAAATATGATTCTGGAAAATGCAAGATAATTCATGATATATCATCCCTCATATATTATAATTTTATTATTATTTAATATATTCAGCTCTTCTTTATTCTGAATTATGAGTACAGCATATACTTGCTTAATTTATGAACCATTGATAATGATCGAGGTATTGTGAGCCAATGTTTTGAAATAAATAGGATGTGATTGTTCAGACTTACAGAGTTTCCAACCCATTGAGACTAGAAAAGACATCATTTGGCAAAATTGTCAATTGGTTTCCATCCAACCAAAGAATCTTGAGGTTTGTCAACGGATCGAATATTTGTTGAGGTAAGTCTGTTAGACGACAGTCCCTTAAGTCTCTATTATTTAATAATTTATCGAAAATTTTGTTTTTGAAAACCTTTTCATAACTCAGAAGAATCAATAGCTTACAGTTCCGTCAGGTTTGACAAACCATCGAAAGAATTTGGTTCCAAATGAGAGATCGGATTATGAGATAAGACTCTAATTGAAGGAAAAGTAATTGATTTCTATTTTTGGTTTCAATTCTTTTGATTAAAAATTCTTTTGTTTTTTCTTTAAAATACTTTTAATTTAATGGAAATTCTTTTAATGCTTTTGTTTCCAAAGAAATTCAATTTAATAAAAGAATTTCAAATACTTTTTGTCGAGAATTTGTCTTATTTTTTGGTTATATTCCAGTAATTAATCAATAACTGAGTGAAGACTTACAAGAGATTCAATTCTTGGTTGTTTTGGAACGTTTTACTTCTGATGGTTGAGATTTTATTGCCGCTTATATATAGATATTGCAATTTTCTCATACTTTGGAACGACCTCTTCTCAATTGATATGATTTCAGTGGCCGTCAGAATACTATTACACAAAATAAAATTACATCAAATCCGTGTCCAGAATATTGATAATTAAAGAATGTGGTGGTTGTGTCTCATCTCGTATTCATGTCTAGATTCGTGGTTCAACATTCTGTAAGAATAATATATTCTATGGACACGATCTGTGTCATCACTGCATTTGATATTTTAAAATCTTGACATAGAATTACATTGAAGATGAGCAAGGTGAAAATTATGAAAAATATATTTCTTAAAATTATTGATTAATATTCTTTGAGCTCAAATTGAAAGTTATCTTGAAATTTTAATCAGTCTATGATATTTGGTAATAAGATAACATGATATTACCATAATATAACCATGACAAACAATTATTGAAAATTATTTCTTAAATTCTCTGTAAAATCTTTTTTTTTCAGTCGTTATCAAATTACCATGTTAATAATTTGAGAGCTTTCGAGAAATTGAAAAACAAAACTTTTTCAGGTCATTTGACAAAGAGCTATGAATATATGAAAATAACCTAGATTTATTCTTTCAAAAGCAAGTGGAAAATTGCTGTTTACTCTTGGTTTTCGAATAATTGAATAAAAGGTTTCTACAAAATCTATTCAAATAACAGAATAAAAGGTAACATTTTTTTCATAAAATTATTAAATAATTATTATTTTAAACTCATTTCTTGATAATTATAACAAAACACTACTTCCACACAATATTATAAAAAAGGTGAGTTTGCAGGTATAATCAATTTTATAACAAAATTTGATAAACTTGTTTATCGCAAACATTTTTATTTGAAAAGTCCTTTCAAAAAGTCTTTTGAAATAAATTCTATGAATTATACAGAAGTTTTGATTATTCCGATTATTATTGAATTTATTTTGAATTTATTGATTATTTTGAATAAATCAAAATAACATCAAAACAACTTCAATAAGAAAAGGTATACAGAGATGTCCAGAGGGGTTGAACAAGCCCATTATTTTGCTACTCATGTCTGAACGTCAATAAGATAATATACAAAATTCTAATTGAAAAAAGTAGCAAGCTTATTCTAGAAATTTTTTACTTACAGTCGTGTCAATCTATCGAGAGGTTTCTGAAAGCTCTTGGAACTAAGCGAGGTTAAAAAATTACCAGAAAGATCGCTGTAAAACATAAAAACAAGATGAATTTTTAAGGATTCTCAAGATTAATTCAATATATGGAATAAATGAACAAAAGTAATAAATTAAAATTTTGAACGTAAACCAAGAGATTTATTTTAAGTATTGTATCAAATTCAAGAGGAATATTCAAAAGAGGCATAACTTGGAGGAAAAAACATATAAATATTTTATAGAAATCATAAATCTTTTGCGGATCAATGCCTCGACCACTTCTGTTGACATTTTTATTCATTGCTTTTTATTCGTATAAATAAATAAATAAACAAATTTGAAAATATAATCGGAATAAGTTTGCACTTGAATTCAATTTCCTATTACTTGAATGAAATTTTTGGTGGTCTTGCAAATGGCCATAAAAAGAACAGGAAAAGAAAGCATCTTCCTATATTACCCTGAATCTTTATACATAATACGAAAATAGATCAAATGGCCTACATGATTTATTGCTATGAAATCAGGTTACCTTGCTAATTTAAGCGAAAGAGATAGACTCAATTGTCAATATTCTGAGCAAATAAGAATTGTCTGATATATTCAGTGAGTTATTAATGATTTTATTTGTCATAAGAGTCTGGAATTGAGGTTAACTTTCGGTGAATTGTTTTATTTGTTTTACAATACAATACTTTTGGTAAATCTCTTTAGGTTTTAGCCATTAATTGATTGATTAGTATTCAGTGAAAGCAAATGCATGTATTGTCAGTAAGTCTTACAGTTCTCCGATTTCTTGCGGCAGATCTGATGGCACGGAATACAGGTTTCTGTGTTCGCAGAACAGGCTTAATGTGGAACAGGAACACATGTCTGGAATGTGCGACAGTAAACAGCCCTCCTGTTTCTGTTTCTCCCGGTCCTCGTCGGGCCGTTTGCGGAATAAGTTGTTATAATACTCTCTTTTATGCGAATCCTCTGACAATAGAAAATAGAGTCAAAACATTTAAAACAATGTCTCTATTGATAGGTATGTGTAGTCTGTGTGTTGTCTTTCTGTTGATAAATGCATCGATAAATTTGATTTCTCAGAGGGTTATGTTATATCGAGAACATTCGCTATATATAACAGATGACAATATTCTGTTTATAGCACTCATACAAAAGAGTGGCACAGAATCACATGAATCTGTTGTGACTCAGAGTATAGACAATCATATAAATAGACACAAAGAATGGGTTATCCAATAAATTGATTGACTTTTTTGATTGAAGAGACAGAACAAGAATCAAAACATGGATTTGTAAACAATCCATAAATAAAAAGAAAAATCAATTCTATTCTCAAATAATAAATGAAAACATTTCTCACTATTTGGTAAACGACTCCTAATAGGAAAGCCTATTAAGAAAGTGGAGCAAAAAGATTAACAATTTATGAACTTCTTTGACAATTATTAGACAAAACACTCCTCTATTGAATAACTCTCTCAGGAATTGTGTTTTGTTTTATCTAGGACACTTGAAAAAGGTTGCGTGAAAAAAATGCAGGGTTTCTGAGGACATGCAAACCAGTTTGATCCTGTTTAATGTCTCAAACTTGGCTTTGAAAGTCATTTAACAAATGCGTGAAAATTGTTATTAATTACTCTCTTTTCGAGCCCTACCCGGCTGTGTCTGGTTCTGAGCAGATATTTGCGGACGAGATTAATGGTTATAACCCGGGGCTCTACAAAGGCTTGATTGGATTTCCCAGTGAAATGTTCCGTCAAATATTTGTTTTGAAACTTTCATAATAAAAGTTTTCTAAATTGACAGTCAGTTGGTATAATAAAATTAAAAATTTGACAAGATCAATTTTTAACACAATAATTATGATACTATTTTATGTATAAGCAGTTTTTATCCCTGATGCATTTTTTAGTTGTCAAATTAAGTTGCATGATTATTAGGATAAATATTAAAAGGATAATTAAAATTGTCACAAAACTCACCGCACAGAAGCTCATCTGATCCGTCGGGACAGTCCTTATTTCCGTCACAATTCAGCTTTTGTTTGACACAAATGGATGAGTTATTACATGGAAAGTATCCGAAATCACACGGAGCCAACATTGTCGATGGACTAAGAGTATCACCTGTTCAATAACAGAAAGATAATTTTACAGACATTGACGCAGAGGATAGCTTTTCAAAAACAATTACCACATTCTGAGGAATTGATGTCGAAAATAGCGATAATAAATAAGACGAACTTCATCTCAATCACTGAATGGTATCTTAAGAATCAAAACAATAATAATAAGAATAAAGAAAAATAAGATTTCATTATTTCGCCATTAATTGAGATCTTTGTATAATAATTCAGTCTATGATTAGTCAGAATTTGTTCACAAAATAATCGATAGAAAACATTAACTATTCTTTTGAATGACTCTAAGAATTATTGGCAATGATTTTGATGTTTTCCCCTAATATTTATTCGGATGAGTTTCCAATCTTTACGTTATATCAAAGTTCATGAAGTTTTTTCTGATAAAACGATAAAATAGTTGTTTCTACTGAAGAATATTCTTAAAACTGGTTATAAAAGACGTATTCACTGCAGAGGTATTTATCTTCCGATTAGTTCTGAGGACTAATTCTTTCAGTCATTTGTATAAAGAGTTTAACAAAAGATAAAATAAGTTTATTTATACCGAAAATAGTATTAAAAATAACAATAAAATCAATTTTATGTTCAAATAGTTTGGAAGTGATGTCAACACCACTGAAGACGTGTAACAAAAGATATAATTTGCTTATTTTAGGCCTAATTTTCTAGCATTTGGAACGACTTGCGGACAAACTGGCGATTAGTTTGTGCACAAAATCAGAGCCAATTTCCTCTAAAAATTTAAAATTAGTTTAGGGTTTCCTCTCTTCCAATAATTAATGTCAGAGTCGAGTCTTTTTGCTCTAATCTGAAGAAGATTTATATTAAAGCAAATATAGAATCGAAGGCCGATCCGTTGGGATGTTATATAAGACTTCAAACGCCTGACAATTAATAAACAACTAATAAATTACTCATTCAATTGGGAGCTCACTATAGGATGAGCGGAGGGAACACCAACTGTTGTCATCACAGAAATGTTGACAAAAAGATTTATTTGAATTTTTCAGAGTCAGAGTCAGAATCAGTTTGAGAGAGCAGAACAGTTACTGTTTTTCTTTGCCTTTACCATTACCATTACTATTACCATGATCATTTATATAATCAATGATAGCACTCAATCATTAAATTTAAGCTAATTTTTTCCTAGTTGTGTCAATTTGCCAATTGATTGATTTATGTTGATTTGATCCTGATATTGATGTTTAGTTTGAAGAATTCAAGTTTAAAATTGATTTTTGTGCTCAAAATTGGTTTTACTTAATTAGTTTGGAGGAAAGTGTTAGAAGGACTACATGTGAGGCACTTCATTGCTAGTGTTAAGGACTGAATGGCTGTCAATCCTTTCATTTCTATTTCAAGAATAAAAAGAAATACATTAGAAGTGATCCCAAAGAGAGAGTCAATGGAAATGCCTATCGATTCCGGATTGAAGTCCTTGTAATGCATTCGAGTTTTGATTTATATTTATTTTTCTTACTTTTGTTTCATATGAATGGAAGAGAAACACATCTATTATACGGATATTTTGCCCGAAGATAGACATTGAAAGCAATTATATCACAAAACCGTTTCTGTCATTTAATGACTGGTTTTTGTTAAGATCCTCGAGAGAGAAATATCTGAAAAATGTGTGGAAAACCCTCCGACTCCTTATACTTTGTATTTGGTTGCGACACATCCACACAATCCATTGCTATTCATTAAAATAGGGGTAAATATCTTTGGGGAACAGTCAACAGGTCTACGACTATACACAAAACTCAGTGTTTGAAATAAAGTCAAAAAATAAATTAAAATTTTAATTTTATTTAAATTAATGGATCAAAAAGGTATTGATTTGTAGGCCCGGAGTTAATTAGGAGAAGCGTCAGTCAAATAAACATGTTTACGCGTCAGTGGTCGATGAAGTTTTAGCATGATTAAATTCGTGGAAAATATCAGATTACATTTGCTCTGAATTTGATTTTCGGTATAATCTGATTGTATTCAATCAAATGATAGATTAAATGTAATTTAAGAAGAGCTCTGACTCTACCTCTTCTCTGATCTGATTAAAAATTGAGCTTATTTTGAAGGAAGCCTACTCTTGCGTAATAATTATCTAATTCTCTTGGTTACGCTCTTGGTTGGTCAGATTGATTATAATAATAATAATAATAATAATAATAGGATGAGTGATCAGTCAGTCCAAACTGGTTTTAAAAATGTTCTGATATGACAGACCTCTTAATTATTATGGGAGATGAGGAAGGAAACTATTGTCAGAAAAAGTCTTACACGTGTATAAGTGATTACAAGGTTATGATGAATAAAAAGTAGTTTTCCTGGGGGAACATCAACCTGGATATTCCAAGTTCTTGTTGAAAACCCATTTGTCAACAAAAGTTTAAAGAGTTCTGAGAACTCTGTCCTCAAAAGAAAAAGTCATTTGAAATGAAAATCGATAATAAAATTGCGAAAAGTTTTGTTGATTTTCAAATGATTTTAGATTTCAATACTATTTTCGTATTCAAACAGAATTTCAATTAAATTGTTTTGCATTTGATTTCAAAATCATTATTCAAATCAAACAAAAAGAGTCGAAAAATACTTTGAATTAATTAAATGCGAATCAAATTCACTGAAAACGAGTCTTTAGATTAAAAAAGTATCGAAAAAGTGAAAGTTTTTGCAAAAGTTTTAATAATTTTTATTAATTATTAAATAAAAAGAAAAATAAAAACTAAGATTACCTGAAAGTAAACTTCATTCTGAAGGCTGTCGTCCAAAGTAATCGTTTGGCCGAAAGTTGATCCAAAGTTAAGCACAATTTAATTGAAGAATGTCTTGAGAGTTGATTTTCAGAAGTCAACTAAATAGTTGTCCACAACGTAAGTGACTGAACGGCATATCGCTCTGCATTAGACACAGAGGTGGCGAACAGCACAGCATCTGACAACTGCGCCCTGTTTTAGACCAACCATAGACACGAACACAGAGAACGAGAATAAGAACGGAATAATTCTGTTCTCATACTTTACTCACAAAAAAATATATATCAAACAAAGAGAGCGATTCTTTGAATTTGTTTACAAACGATTTGACAATTCATTAACTTTTATTTGTTTTTCCAATGATTCTGATGAACCCGCAATTCGTTGAACCGGGATAATAACCTTGTTATAATCAGCATGCAACAATTTTGAAAACGCAAATTCTAAATATGAGTAAACAAAGACCAAAAGCTTTGAAAAATAACCACTTTTTTACTTTAAACACAAAAACTTCACTAAAGAATAAACGATAAGAAGTTTAACATCAGTTTTATTGCAGAGAAATTACCAAAACAGTGATTCGTCAGTATGAGCAGTATGAGCAAGGTAATACCAGTCACTAGAAATTGCTTTAATTCACTTCACTCCTACTGTTAAACACTGTCAGAGTCTTATTCTGAGCAAATGACTGTAATTAAATGTACAAATGTATCAGAATCACACACTGGTTCTCTTATAGATGTTTTATATAATCAATCTGAAGGTCGTGCCTATGCCTCACCTTTTGATGACAGATCAGTCTTTGAAGAAAAATCGAGAGAAACAAAACGCGATCTGACTTTTCATGAATTTATTTCATAGAATAATATTCTATGAAATGAGTCTTTTGGAGAGAAAACTCTCGTTTTATATAACATTTGAGCTAAAAGTCAGTCAAATGAAAAGCCAATGGAAAGGATAGGAATAAATGGAAAGCCATACCTGACATCAAACCTAATGTATGTTTCCGTGAAAACTATATTTTGTTAAATATTTTGTGACATTTTCTCCGAATTTATTGGAAAACTATTTTCAAATTCAACGATAAAATAGATTTTGGTTACGAAACAACTTTTATAATAAAAAAGGCAAACATTTTATCAAAAACTCAAAAGTGTTGACAAAAGTGTTGACAAAACGTTCAAAATATTTGAGAAAATATTAATACAATTCTTGTCCTTGAGTTTAGTGAAAAGAACCCCCCTTTCAGACATCAAATGATTAAATATTTTGATCAAATCAAGAGATAATGAATTGAATCTTAATAAAAGTTATGCCACAATTGAATAATAAGAGATGATCAGGCAGTTCCTCAATAATAAAGCAGATCCAATACAATTTCCACTGAAAACAAGCAGATTCCTTGAGCATGGTCAATCCTATTTATAAACCACAAGAATCTCTTTTGCACAGAATATTTAAATAACTAAAAGTTCACAAATCAAGGATTTATTGGATTTTTTCGGTTCAATTCACTAAATGTCTGACAATAGCGTGATTTGTATCAATCAAAGGAATGCCATTAATATCGATAATTAATAATATTGTGTATTAAGTGCTCTTATATTAGGATATAATCTATTAATGTATTGAATAAATGGAATAAACATCAGATTCTGTGCTTTCCGTTGAAAAAGCGTTTGTTTTCGGAGCAATTGATTCGTGAAATAATTTTAACAAATTATATGCGAATAACAAATGAATGGGATTTTTGTCTTAAAAATCAATTTTATTCAATAATTTCTTTTTGTTTAAGTTCTTTGATATTCATATCAAAGACTTCTCTAAACATTTGATCCATTTATTGATCCAACTTTTTCTTTAGTTGAGACAAAGCGATGAGTCTCTCGTCCCTCCATTTCCTTCTTTCGGGCAGTTTTTCGACGGGAATTCGTTTATGCATTTCCTCTACAACTTTTTGAGCCCCCTTTTCATTGAGGGTGAACTTAGGGACGGGTCCAAAGTCATTGCAAACGCCTTCCATACTCTTCGCATACTTTTCGAAATATTCTTTCATTCCTTTCGAACAGAATATTATTAATGAAGGCTTTCCTCAGAGAGCAGCTAATAATGAGTGATGTATTACCTGTAGCGTTGAGATGTGCCGTCTCCCAGGGACCCATAAAGGCCCACCTGAGCCCGAATCCGTCAGCCATAACAGTGTCAACGTCTTCAACACTGATTACGTCGTCTGCGATCAGACGATAGGTTTCGCTGAGAATTGCGTATTGAATGCGATTCCCTATAAACCCATTGACTTCTTTCTTAATGAGGACTGGCTTTTGACCGATTTGTGTGAACAGAGCTCGGGTTCGCTTAACAATACCCTCGTCTGTCCATTTGGTGGGAATTATCTCAACGAGGGGTATGAAATAGGGCGGATTCACCGGATGGCCCACAATCACCTGACTCCTATGCTTAAGGGGTTCGGCGAATAGTGAGGGCAGTAGACATGATGTGCTACTGCACAGCACAATAGTATCAGATGCTATTTCGTCCAATTGTTTGTATACTTTACGCTTGAGCTCCAAGTCTTCAAAAACACATTCCTATCACAGAATATGAGTAAAAGTTAACGAATATTCTCTTAATTAACGAATTAATTGATAAAAGAGTTTCCATTCAATAAAAGGGATCAAAGAAATGGCTAAACATTTAAAAATTCAATTATCATTAGATTAAAACCGAAAGTCAGGTCTTTTTTCTATTGAAACCAGGATTTAATTAAATCATTAATTCGTCTGATATTCTGTTGGTTTGAAAACCAGATTTGAATTAAAGGCAATCAATGGATAGAAAAAAGAAAAATTAGTGTAAATAACACTCAAATAAAGGCAATTAGTGTGGGATTTGTCGGAGGGAACGACACAATCAATTAGTTTTCCAGTAAAACACCATTTAATTAATGAGCAGAAAATTAGCGGAGATTTCAATGAGCCTTATGTTTGACATCTAATAAGTCGTGAAAATAAACATCAAAATCAACGCTAAAAAACTCATTGAAGGCATTGAAGGCATTGAAGGCATTCCCTCTGAATTATTAGTTTAAGTCAAAGGTTTAACAAACCATAGATTACTCAAAATATTTCCCACAAAATGTTTGTTTAACTTATCTTTCAAATTGAAATCGAAGCTCCAATGAAAAATAAGTTAACCATGATAATTCGATAAATTTTTAATCCTTATTGAGTCTACTATTGATTAGATTTGCAAAAACATTTCCATTCACTAATTAATTAGCCCTGAACTCAGCCAAACATTTTAATTGATAGTTAATTTTTCTTTATGTGTGTCTCTATTTTTTCCTAAAATTAAGCATGGTGATTTGGTGATAAAATAGAGCAACTGCTGTTTGAGTCTAGAATTGCCAGACTATTAGAATTTGTTTTTCACTTGATTTTCATCCTCTTATATCCAGGAAAAGATTAGATCAAAAGAATTCATAAAATATATGACTTATGTCTTATATTTGATAGGAAATCAAGTTTCAAGGTTTCACCATTCAATCTCTAGCATGAGATTGAGCATGCCAATCTGAATTTTGTTTTTTTCAAGTCTTGTTGTCTTTTGAAGACTGAAAAACTAACCCTCGCTTTAATAGTTAATTGGAAAGACTTAGAATAAAATCAGAATTAAATCTTTTGTATAAAATACGAGTGAATTTCCGCTCAAATTATTCCTCGAATTTAAAAATGTAAAGAATTGTCACTTATTTGTGATCTTTTTATAAAATAATTCTTTGAATTTTAGACTAAAAGTCAAATAAATTGGACAAAAAGTTGGATCTAATTATAATACCTCTACTTTTCAATTAAATGGATTAAAGAGAAGGCCTCACATGAGAGCAATTGTGGATCAGTTCTCTAGAATGACAATTCTCAAGGCTCTCCCCTATACTCCCTTAAACTCTACTCAATCTATGGTAAACTCTATTCAATGGAAATGTTATATAACTGTTATGTTTTAATGGAAACATTGACTCAAATTCCCAGAACTATAGGATTAGACACAATATATTCAAAATAAATGGTCTTAAGATAATTGTCTTAAAATTTAAGCCAATTTTCAGCTAAAATTAAGACTTATTCCAAACAAATCAATTGAAAAAGTGGTAATGCTTTGAATATTCACAATTTTGACCTTAAAATTGACCCTCAATTAGTAATCGGGAATATTTTAGCGAATAATTTGAATATTTGTTGAATATATTAATAGAGGAATACCTGAACGTGAATAGCATTCTGAAGGCAGTCCTCCAAAGAGTCTGATTTTCTGATTAATGCGAACTGTTGTTTGGCATTGATTTTGCCGCGAAGGAGACCCTTAGACTCCAAGTTCTGGAGCTGACTATTGATGTCGACTAAAGCCTTGTCCACATTCTCACTGATCACATCATAAATGGCAACATTGAACTCAGAGGCGGCGAATAGCATCGCCCAACTCCTGCCTATCAGACCACTAATCATAAAATAAGACAAAAACAAAAAACAAATTCAATTTCCAGAACCAGAAGAATATATTCTTCAAGAGGACATTCGTAAGAAAAGATGCCATACCTGCCAATGATTCCGATTTTTCCACTTTGACTCATATTTAACTCAAATTAACCGAATTTTAGGACAAATTATGGGACAAACAGTTGAACAGACGTTAACCCAAAGGCAGACAGACGTTGAATGAGATGACTGTGCGATTGAAACACACTTTTATTGGACGACCGATGAGTTTATCAAAACTCTAATAAATTCATAATTTTTTGGCGAAAATAATTTGAATGAAAACAATCAGAGGTTTGTATTGAGAGACAACTCCTGGCCTTCAAATCAATATCGAAACCGATTACGAGATATCCGGTGATAACAACTCATGAGTTAATCCAACGAATCGACTGTTTTTGGGACGAAATTCAAACATAAAGAGCACAGAATGTAATCAAACATTTCTTTTATTAATTTAAATGAAATTTGAGACAAAAAGAGCCAAATATTCTGATCTTAAGACAATGTAAGACAAATTCTGATTCAAATTCCAGTCTTTTATCGCTTTCCTCCAACTCTCGGGGCTTTTGTCATAACAGGTTTGGCCGCCTTCTGAGCAGTCTTTGCCTTTCCCTATAAATCAATTAACAAATCATTTAATTTAAGATAAAAAAGTGGTAAATAAGACAAATATTAGACCGAAAACCAAATGAAACACAAAATTAGATTAAAAGAGAAACGAATCAAAAGTTTTTGGACTCAAAGCCCAAACAAAAGCAAACAAATGAGAAAAAGTGGTGCAAACCTTCGTTGGCGGCGCCGCTGCCTTCTTCTGGCTCTTGACAGCTCTTTGCTTCTCTTTGGCGGCTCTAATAACCATCAAAACAATTGATTAGACAAAAGGGACAGACATTAGACAATCGATGACTACCTGATAGCCTGTTCTCTCTGGGCTTTCCTCACTTCGGGCTTCATATTACGTTTGGCCAAAATGTCGTTAAGACTGGCGCCGACGATAGCCCTCTGGAATTTGGTGGTGCGTCGCGTCCTCTTCTTGGCCTGTTCTTCCTCAAGACCTTTTCGGTGTTTCCTTCTGTAGAGGACAGTCCACGTGACCTTTCGGGGGTTTCGGCGCATCATATGAGCGGCCTCACACTTGGCGTTCAAAAATGTGAAGACCTGTTCCGCAAAAGAAATGATTAAATCCAATTTAATGGTAAACAAGTGGTGGCAATGCTGTCACCAATTGGGACATACCTTTCCGTCAGCCTTAATCATGCGCTTTCCATGACCCGGGTATATCTTGTACCCGCTAAAACTGCAGGCCTCGATCCTATTGGGGGTAAAATTTGTTTAATTTGTGTCTCAATTAATTAAATCAATGAAAAACTCACTTCATTTTAGCGTTGATTACAATTTGTTTTCACAACAAAAAGGAAAAGGAAATGAATGGCAGACAAATGTGTAGACATTCGCCACAAATAACGTAATCACAGTTCAAACCCCCTATAATTAGGGACAGTATTTATGAATCAATTTTATAGTGATTTTGTAGATCAAAGTCAGTGCAAAACAAACTGAAAGCTCAACAAAAATATCTGATAAACTGTACTCAAACGTCATATTTTAAAAGACAAACATTTGTTTTGTGTTTTGATTTTGTGTTTAATTTGTAATTAAAACTGAATTTTAATAACAATTTAATTGTGTTTTGAAAAACAATTGCTTTAATGAAAGGCTCTTAAACTCAATCATATTTAGCAACAAATGATTGTATTTAATACCTCTTCAGTCGATATATTTTGATTTACAATCAATTTTTGTGTCAAATTTTTAGTCAAATTTTTCCTCAAAATTAAATTTATATAAATTTTTGTTATATTTTCGTTAAAAATGATAATAACTATAAAGAAAATACCCGGAAATGAGTGTAATCTTGAGGTAAATGACCTCTTTGTCCACTAAACATGGATTACAAATAAGTGACTTTAATCTGAATTAAAATTAATTTTGTGGTTAATTTCAGGTATCAACTGATTCAACGGTGATATACGTGAAAGAATTGGTGGCAAAACATCTCAAAATCCCAGTCACTCAACAAAAGCTGGTATTTAAGGGCAAAACACTGACAGGTATACCATCTTTGGCTCAATTTTAAGCAAATTATCTTTAATTTGAGTTAAATCTGATTTTAAGACGAAATGAGTTTAAAAGACTATAACATAACCGAAGGAAATAAAATCCATTTGTTTGCCATCGAATCAAACGGTGGTTCCCAATCACTGCCTTCACAGACAACAAATAGAGAGATAAATCGGTTTTGGGAACACTTGAGTGATGTTTTATTGAAGTATTACTCCAGAGGAGACACCATTAAAATAATCGACGAGTTTAAGAGGAATCTGATGGCAGACATCGAAGACCTGAGCCTCGACGACATCGAAAGATTGGCTAAACTGAAGTTAGATCAACAATAAGTCAATTATTAAGACTTTTAATCTTTCATCTCAAGTGGTTCCTCTCAATCGGTATATCCCTTCAAACGTTAATTTATTTGAATTCGAGTTTAAATTTTTGGTTAAAATTCTGGATTATCTGTAAAAACATTGGTTCGGATCAAAAGACAATTATCTTAACTTCGATTTTAGCCGAAATTCCTGATGTTTTCGACGAAAACAATGTATTTTAAAATCGATTTAATTGTATTTTACTCTAAAATGTGATTAATTTGAGTCTATTTTATAAAAAAGATAACAATTTTTACGGATTTTTCTCAAAACAAATGAATAAATAGTTTTTAAATACTTTTTTGATTCAAATAAAGACTAAAATTCAAAAGTTGTGCCCAAAAGTTGTCTGCGATTCAAGTGTTACGTCGACTGCCGGCGCTGCAGCTGAGCAGAGAGCCTGTGCTGAGCACAGGTATGCAATGCTAGCAGTAAAAGCTGACTTCACTGCAGGGCTGACCTAATGTGAGGATAGACTCGTTTTTTGGAGACGTGGAGAAACTCTATCGGACTCTCAGTTCAATACATATTGTGTTCAATAGATTTAAACACATTTCTGGTGGTGATGTCAACAATCAGTTAACCATTTAATACCAGATATTTGTTCACCAAATACCAGATCTCATCCTCGAACCGATTATAGACATTATATTTGATAATATAAATAGATTTTTAAATTAGTATTTAATTTAGTTTTTGACTTTCAGTGCAATTCTTTGCACGAAATAAGACTTTAATTACAATCAAATGGCGAGTAAGTAGTCATCACTTATTGATTCCAGCAATTGATTGCCATATTATCACCTGATTTCGATGTAAACTAATCCAATTGTCTTCTGTTTGTTCTTCAGTTAAATTTTTAGAAGTAATTAAACCGTTTTGTGGTATTTTGCCAGAAGTGGCAAAACCCGAGCGGAAGATACAGTTCAGAGAAAAGGTGTTGTGGACGGCCATCACTTTGTTCATCTTCTTAGTCTGTTGTCAAGTATGTCATCTGTTTGTTGTTTTGTTGCCTTTCAGATCACAATATGTCTTCTTCTGACAGATCCCTCTTTTCGGAATCATGTCCTCCGATTCTGCGGATCCTTTCTATTGGATGAGAGTTATATTGGCCTCAAATCGAGGAACTCTTATGGAATTAGGTATTTCCCCAATTGTCACCTCTGGTCTGATTATGCAGCTCTTGGCCGGCGCTAAGATTATCGAAGTCGGAGACACTCCTAAAGACAGGGCTCTCTTCAACGGCGCTCAGAAATGTGAGTCATTTGTTCTGTTCTTCACTTTTGCTCAGATTTTGTCGAATATATTGAAGTAATTGAAACCAAATTATTGTGATTAGTGTTCGGAATGGTTATCACTGTGGGACAGGCGATAGTATATGTCATGACAGGCATGTATGGCGATCCCGCAGACATCGGGGCAGGTGTTTGTCTCCTGATTATCATCCAACTGTTCGTCGCCGGTCTTATTGTCTTATTATTGGACGAACTCTTGCAAAAGGGTTACGGTTTGGGTTCCGGTATTTCCCTTTTCATCGCTACGAATATTTGCGAAACAATCGTTTGGAAAGCCTTCAGTCCGGCCACTGTCAACACCGGCCGCGGAACTGAGTTCGAGGGCGCAATCATCGCACTGTTCCATCTGTTGGCCACCCGTCAGGACAAGATTCGAGGTCTTCGGGAAGCGTTTTATCGCCAGAATCTGCCAAATCTGATGAACTTATTGGCGACGATCTTAGTCTTCGCGATTGTCATATACTTCCAGGGCTTCAGAGTTGATCTACCAATTAAGTCGGCCCGTTATAGGGGACAGTATAGCTCTTACCCGATCAAACTGTTCTACACGTCCAACATTCCCATTATCTTACAGTCGGCGCTCGTCTCCAATCTTTACGTCATTTCTCAGGTATTTATAAATTGTCTTCAATTTGTTCTTCATTTGGAAAAACAATTAACAAAAATGTCTTATTTGTGGAACAGATGTTAGCCGTCAAGTTTAGCGGCAACTTTCTGGTCAATCTATTGGGAGTCTGGGCTGATGTTGGCGGTGGCGGACCGGCCAGAGCCTACCCTATAGGCGGTCTTTGTTACTACCTGTCTCCGCCCGAAACGTTAGGCCATATCCTGGAAGATCCGGTTCACGCAGTCCTTTACATTGTCTTTATGTTGGGCTCCTGTGCTTTCTTCTCAAAGACATGGATTGAAGTGTCCGGCAGTAGTGCTAAAGACGTGAGTATTAGTTAGACATCAAAGGGATCAGACATTTGACTGAAAAATGAATTTCCTCTGAAAAGGTTGCGAAACAACTGAAGGAACAGCAGATGGTTATGAGGGGTCACAGAGAGAAGTCTATGATCCACGAACTCAACCGTTATATCCCGACTGCGGCCGCGTTCGGCGGTCTCTGCATCGGAGCGCTCTCTGTTTTGGCCGACTTCTTGGGTGCGATCGGCAGCGGTACCGGTATTCTGTTGGCCGTCACTATAATCTATCAATACTTCGAAATCTTCGTCAAAGAGCAGAGCGAAATGGGAGGTATGTCTACACTCCTGTCTTAAGACAACGCGGAAGAACTCAGAGATTAATCGAATCCAAAAAATTAATTAATATTTACATAAAAATTACAAAAAACACACATTTTTTCATTTCTCACATAATATTGGAATTAAATAAAAGAATTTATTAGAAATTGGATTCAATTGGAATCAAATTCAATCGTTTTTACCGAAAAAAAAGAGACAAAATTAAAGCTAATTATGATTTTGTGTTACATTTGATGATTGGTTTGAATATCGAAATGTCTTTATTTGATGTATTTGTGGTTCTGTTCGGCCAATACTTTCGCCGACTGTTTTGCGTCAAAAAACAGTTCCGAAACTTCTTTGAGAACTTTCACGTCTATGATAGGGCTCTGTTGTACTTTAGCCAACTGTGAGGCCGGGTTTAACAGTTGGACCGCATATCTGAGGGTTGAGTTCACTCCTAACTCTGATAAGTGTCGGAGAGCCTCGTCTTCTATATTAATGCCTTCCGTTTGGGCTCTGATTTTGAGGATCTGTTGATTGGAAACAAAGGTTTAGTTTTTAAGGTAAGAGTCTATCAGTTCCAATACCTGAAGCATTTCGTTTTGATTGTATGGCACTGTCTTAATGACCATAAGTCTGTCCAATAAATCAATTGGTATTCCGTGAGGAGAGTAGACGTCTTCAGTTCCCCTAACTATACAACGGCCCCGATTTGAGGCAAAGATAACTATCGGCGCGATATCTGATTCCAGTGCTCTGTGAAGATATGTGAAGGACTCGATGTCCAACATATGGACCTCATCTATGAAGAGGACTCCTGTCACGAGTTCAGCGATTCCCTGATCTATATATTTGTTGACCACTTTATTGATCTCTTTTCGCAATTTATCCGTTATTTCGGTTTTTCTGGGTTTCAAGAGTTGTCCCATCATTGAGAGGATATCCTGTCCTCCCTGTGGTCGAGCGTTTGCCGAATCCAAGTCGTGAAGAGTCACGTCTTGAACGACTTCTTTCTTCTTGTGGACGTCTCCCTTCGGAATCGGGACATATTCTTCGGCTTCTAAGTCATATTCAGTGGCGTAAGCATCAGATCTTCCCTGTCTTTTGACGGCACCGCTGTTGGCCTCAATATAGATGACATCTCCGACTTCCACCCTTTCCTTCTGAAGGCTTTCATAAATACTTGGATCGAGTTTTAGTTGTTTCGTTCCCTTCCCTGTCTTCAGACCAATAACTATATGACTGATTGTCTTTCCATAGCCTCCCAAAGGGTTTTCCGTTTCTGTTGGTGTCATTTCTGTGACCTCTCCTTCATATACTTCTTTGACTTCTTTGATTCGGAGGCCTATCGCTCGCCGAAAGTTTTCCATCAAAACCTCAGTCTTTTTCACTTCTGTTGAGTACACCTCTGAGGCAACCATTGGACAAAACGGCACTTTAGAGCCCAGTTCTTGTGCGACAGCCAGCGCTATGGCTGTCTTTCCAGTGCCGGGCGGACCGACGAAGAGCGCCGCCCGACCCGCCATTCGCTTCATTTTAATCAAATCGACTACAATTCCGGCCGCCTTTCCATTGATTGGACAAAACATTTAGACAATTATCGGATCAAACAATTCAAAGATTACTCACTTCTCTGGCAGATGTCTGTCCGACGAGACCCGCGGCCACCGGCAACGCATTTCCCGCTTCGTCGAGACCTAAACCTTTGACATGACTGTGGGCTGATATGCGCTGAGTCTTCGACACATTCTTCACTTCTTCTATTTTCATCATTTTTATGGATTAAAATTTCTTTAAATTAATGGTAAAAGTGATCTTCAGTTTAAAAAAAATAATGATTTCAAATGTTTTTGTTTTTGCAGAGAAATAATGATTTAATGCTTTCGAAGATTTGGTCCTTTTTCTCATTGAATTCATATTTGTTTGAATGGATTCCTGTTTTAAAAAAGGTTTGGTTCTTAAGAGATAATCAATGAAAGCGTGTCTCTCATTCAAAAACTATGTCTTCAAAAACCATTCAAAGTTTTCTTCTTCAGAATAATTCTTCAGATGGAAAATATCCAGGATATGCACTGTAGAGGTATATGTTCTAAATTTAGCATGATCATTAATTATTTGTTTACCAAAGATATAGTGGTTTTCAGCGTTGATTTTATTTTTGATTAACAAAGTAGTGGTAAAACCTATTCAGTGATGAAAGGCTTAACTCATTTGTGAATTATGGGAACTCCTGATGAAAATCAATGCAATGCAAAGAATATGTCAAAGCCTTTGATCCAGAATTGTATGAAAACAAGAATGACATTCAATTTTCAAGTGTTTTCTCATTTAATGTGACATTTGTTGAATGCAAAAGTACAGGAATGACCAAATTCTTTATCGAAATGATCTAGCTACTTAAATTGATATTCAGACTGCGCAAGGGTGACCAGGATTAACTTAAATTTAATTATTCTTAACAATAATTTTCGTTAATTTTATTTTTAATTAATATTTTTATTAAAAGAGGAGGAAAGGGGTCTCAAGTTTGATGTGTTTTGTGAATGACTCCAAACATTTATTTATTTGTTTTTTGTAAACACAAAGCGATTAATGAATTGTTTTAAACAAAATTATTAATTAAAATCAATTTATAACTCAATTTCACAACAAATTTACCACAATTTATGTCACAAAATATGTCCGAAAAATAATTCAGTCGCAAAACTATGGACTATCAGAAGGAAAACAACGGCTTAGGAGTGAACTCTTCTTTGTTTACCTCTTCGGCATCGACTGACGTCTCCTTCCAGGACTTCTTCGATGACCACAGCATCGATAGTTTGGATCAATTCGTCTTCAATAACAATAATATCAGTAATAATAACAGTAATAATGCAAATGACTTGAGTGGCAGCTATCAGATGATCTCAGATAACAACACAAACAATACCATCACTTCCGAGAATCAGCTGACAAATGACAATCACAGCGATGAAGATCTGTCTCAAGACATGAACGAATCGATGGGTTGTGGCGTTCCCTTTGAGTATGTGATTCACGAACAGCAAAATGACAGGTATTTGACGACAAGAATCCACTTTAAAGTTGAGACAACTGTTGAATTCTTGATAACAGAATATCACAAGAATTCATAGTTTTCGTTGACTTTTGAATATTTTATCTCAAATTCACTGAATTTAAGCCAATTTATAGCAATTTGTTTATCTATTGTTTGATTCCGGATCTGTTTATACCATAAAATCGCTAAAATAAGTGGCAAAACATCTGTTGATTTGATATGACTTTTATTTTTCATAGATTTCGATATAAAGCCATTAATTCATAGATTTGTAAATATTTATAGTTCTCTATAATTATTGTCTCTTATATCGAGTTTTTCTTATATTTTCTTAAATATAACCAAAAAATGAATGAAATTAAAGGAATGGTTCGTATGTTTGACAGTTATATTCATCACACCATAAGTCAGGACTCGATAACAATGCATATAAATCCTGGCAATAGTCCGATGCCTCGCAATCCCTCACATTTGACGCTAACCATCGAAAGCACAGACCAAAACTCAGGTCGAAAAGAGATTAAGCGCTACCGATGCACATATGAGGGCTGTCCGCGCACTTACAGCACAGCCGGTAATCTGAAAACCCATCAGAAGACGCACACCGGAGAGTACACATTCGTGTGCTCTCAGGACGGCTGCGGGAAATCGTTTCTCACTTCTTATAGTCTCAAAATCCATGTCAGAGTCCATACAAAGGAGAAGCCATTCGGTTGTCCAATAAGTGGATGCGATAAAGCGTTTAATACTCTCTACCGACTGAAGGCTCACCAGAGGCTACACAACGGAAACACATTTAACTGCAAACAAATGGGTTGTCATAAGTTTTTCACGACTCTGAGCGATCTCCGGAAGCATTGCCGCACTCATACGGGAGAAAAGCCATACCGTTGTGTAACAAATGGTTGTGGAAAGTCATTCGCCGCCAGTCATCACCTGAAAACTCACGTCAGGACACATACCGGGGAAAAGCCGTACTCGTGTCAGAAGGACGGCTGTCAGAAGTCATTCACCACTCAATACAGTCTTAAGAGTCATTTGCATCGACACCAGAGAAGAGACGAAGAGTTCACTGAAAATAATTGCAATAATTTTGAGTCAATTAATGGAAATATTTTATTAAATACGAGAAACTCATCGCAACTGAACGCCAATCAAACCAATGATTATCCCCTTATGAACGACAACGAGGCCGCAGCTCTACTCACTTCCCTCTGGGGCTCAAAAACCATATCCAGTCAACCATTTGTCCCCAAATTAATCGCTGATATAATACCCGAAGAGATCACTCTTTTACCCGAAAATACTGAACAAAAAGGTCTCAACTCTAACAACACTATAACCAGTAATCAATACATTCTTCAAAACTCTGATTCTTATTCTGATTATTGTCTTATTCTTCGACAGCCTATACACTGATCCCAATCACATCCCTTCCGATGAATGGGTATATCATACCAGAAGTCAGTTTACAAGACGTGGTCAGCATTAAGTCATTTGAGAGTCAAAACCAAAGCATAGATTTGAACAAAATTTGCTCAAACAGTGAAACCAGTCCTTCAAAAGGTGTCGAACAGAACTCAGTCCCAGAGAGCACAAGAGGAACAGCACAAGAAAATAACATAATCTATGCCTCACTCTCTTCAGCCGATATCTGTAAGTGTGAGCCCGAACTCTGCCAACAGAACACCTGCTGTGACGGCTGTTCCGGTGTCGCAGACATTGAGAGCACATCCATTGCTTCGAATCAATAAACTAGTCTTCAATCAAATATCGAATTAAATGTTTTAATGAATTAATAATCATTTGATAACTAATTGAGTGCCTTATAATCGAATTATTCTCTAATTATTCAATATTTATAACAAATTTGAGTCAATTTTTTGTGATTTAATTCTATTGTCTATTAATTAGTCTTTTATTTGCTTTTTATTAACAAAAATATTATTTGAATTAATTTTGGAAAACATTTATTGTGTTATCAAATGTCAAACGAATTGAAATTTTATTAAATAAATGAACAAAACTTATCGAAACAAATCACATAAGACTGTCCTCAAGAATTCAAGTTCTTAGAGTATCATGGTCATTCATATTGTCACTTTCAATGATAATTCAATAGATGGCGATTAGAAAAATATGAGGAAAGACTTTGAAATTGAAAGTTTTGCAAACTTTTCCGATCAATCAGACGATCAAACTTTGAATCAATTTTAGATTTACTAACTTTTAGTAATCGCTTGAAACGCATTTATTCAAAATCTCGATCTTAAGCATTGATTGCAAAAAATTTCTTTTGTTTTAATCACCATTTGATTCGCAGAAGAGATGTCACAATTAGATCGAAGTAACGTTTATTCCATTTATTCTTAAATAATTGATTTCTTGTTTGTCCACAGATTCCAAGAATGATCTCAAATACAAACTGTTGTCAGTCATTAACAACAATTTGTTATATCAAATGAAATTTGTTTTTATATCAACGAAGGATAACAAAACCGATGTCATACTCATCACAAAAACAGACAATGTTTATGGTTTTGGATCTAATATTTTTGGAAGACTTGGGTTCGGAACTCCAGGAGAAATTAAGAGTCCAACAATTATTCCCGAATTGTGCGGTAAAAAGGTCAAGAAAGTTGAGTTCGGACAACAATTTATGATTGCATTAAATGAATCACATGAAGTCTATTCCTGTGGTTATGATGAATTCGGAATGTTAGGCAACGGTTCCATTAATTCAAGAAGTTGTATGAGACCACAAAAAGTAGTTTTGAGCGACAAATTAGTGGTTGATATCAAGTGCTGTCATTACAGTACATTCCTATTGACTAAAACAAACGATATCTATGCCTTCGGTTATTATCCGAATTTAACTAATCCTCAAAATACACCCACTTATTCGCCAACTCTTAAAAACTCGTTCAATAATGAGAAGATTGAGTCCATTTGTTGCGGACTTCAACACACATTAGTACTGACGGACACCGGAAAGGTTTATGGCTTCGGTTACAATTATTTCGGACAATTAGGAACAGGAAATACTAATGATTCCGTTAATCTCTTAATGAGTGGAATATCTGAAAAGATTTTCGTGAAATCTATTTCTTGTGGTTATAATCACAGCCTTTTTCTCACAAATGAAGGACTGGTTTACTCATCTGGTTATAACTTTGGCGGTGAGTTGGGAACGGGAGATAACAGCCATCGAAATACTCCAAAATTGATTCAAACAAAAGTCAAATTCAATGAAATTTTTGCCTTCAATGGCACGTCAATGGCATTAAGTGAAAGAAATGAAGTCTACATTTGGGGAGAGTATAGCTCCAATTTTCCGCTTCAGACCAGTATTGGCACTTTTCAAGAGGCCATCAATATTTATTCCGAAAATCCGTTCACATTTAAACCACTTTCTTTCGAAGAATTATTCATTAAAAGACCCATCAATTCAGTGATGGAAACAATGGCAAAAGCATTCAATAATCAGAAGTTCAGTGATTTTAAGTTCAAACTAAAACGCAAAGAAAGCGAAGACTTTGATTACATTTATGTCCACAAATGGTTTATTTCAAACACATCCGAATATTTTGAGACAATGTTTCGTAACCACAATTGGTCTGAAAGTAATGCCAATGAAAAAGAAATGAAAGGGTATTCATATGAAGCCTATTATCAGTTCATTCGATGTCTTTATACCGATTCTATCGAAACAAAAGACACGGATTTGTTGATTGAATTGTTGTCCATAACTGACGAATATTTGAAAGAAGACATTAAAACAAAATGCGTTCAAAATATTAAACCACTAATTAGTCTCCAAAATGTTTGTTCCCTATATTGCGTTGCATTGAAATATAGATCTCAAGAATTGGGAGATTTCTGCTTTGAATTAATGTCCGAAAACATGCCTTCCATAAGAGAAACCGAAGATTTCAAGCAAATGGACAGCTATTATGCCAATCATTTCTTAGTCAGATATTCAAAAAATAAAAAGTAATTGAAATGAAAGGAAGTTTTTTATATAATTAGTAATTATTAATTACTTTTCAATTATGTTTAATAGTTTTTCTCAAAAAAATACAAATCATTTGAAAATTTGTTTTAAAAAGAAAAAGTTAATTAAAACTCAATAAAAGAAATTAAAATTAGTTTTAAACCAAAAGTTAATTAACTCTAAAAAGTCTAATGAAATAAATGTTTATTTAATTCAATCATAAATCAATTGATAAGAAACTGATTTAAGAAAAAAAGTTACTTCAGTATAAGAATTTCATTTTAAAGCCATTCATAAATTGATTAACAAATTACTCATTAAGTTCATTGAATAACAATGATTCACTCAAAGAATTGATTTTATTTAAAATATAAGAATCAATTTTATGATTTAATCCTATTATCTATTAATTACTTTTTATTTGTTTGTTAACAAAAATATTATTTCCAATAAATTGTGTTTTCAAATGTCAAACAAATTGAAATTCTATTGAATAAATGAACAAAACCTATAAAAACAAATCACTACAGTCTTCCCAAAAAATTCAAGTTTTAAAAGTATCATGATCAATTATTGTAAGTTTCAATAAAAGTTTAATAGATGGCGATTAGAAAAATCAGGAAAGGGTTCAAAGATGATTGAAAGATAGAAAGGCAGAAAGTTCTGCCAAATTTTGGAAAATTTGGTTAATCTTAGCCCTAAGCAATCTAATTAGGACACAACCGTTGGATTCTCTTTGTTTGACTTATTGTGGAATTTATTTTGAATAGCAATTGTATGACTGAAGACTCTCAGTGCCGTCAGTGCAGTCTTCTCAGTGAAGAGATGTCGGGATTGAATGAATGTAAGTTTATTATACTTTATTCTTCCATTAATTGTCTTCTAATTTGGAATAGACTGCAAGTGTGACCTCAAGTACAAACTGTTGTCAGTGATTGACAGCGATTTGTTATTTCAAATAAAATTGGTTTTCATATCAACGAAACACAATATATCGGAAGTAATATTTGTTACAAATGCTGACACAGTCTTCGGCTTTGGAGATAATTATTACGGAAGACTTGGCTTCGGAACCATAGAACCGGAGAAAAGTCCAAAAATTATTCCTGAATTATGCGGAAAAAAAGTCATTAACGTTAAGTTCGGGGATGAAATTATGGTCGCATTAACCGAATCACATGAAGTCTATGTCTGTGGTAACGATCAAAGGTTAGGCTTCTTCAATGATCCAAAATGTTATGTGAAACCACAAAAAGTAGTTCTGAGCGATCAGTTGGTCACTAATATTAAATGCTGTTCTCACAATAGATGTACATATTTATTGACTCAAACAAATTATATCTATTGCTTCTACTTATATCCAAATTTAAAACATTCATTTGTTTATTCCCCGAACTCATTCAATAACGAGAAAATCGGAGCCATTTCTTGTGGATATGCGCACACATTAGTATTGACGGACACCGGAAAGGTGTATGCCTTGAAAAACATTGAAAGTAAAGTCGAACTTCAGATTTTTCCATATATTAAGAATACACCAAAACTTATTGAGTTGTCTCAGAATATTGTTGTAAAATTCATTTCTTGTGGTAATCATCAAAGCCTTCTGTTGACAACTGAGGGACAGATTTATTGTTTTGGTGGCAACTATTATGGTCAGTTGGGAACCGGAGATAATAGCGATCGATATACTCCCCAATTGATTAAATCAAATGTGAAATTCGTTGAAATATATGCTTTCGAAAACATATCAATGGCTTTGAGTGAAAGCAATGAAGTTTGGCTTTGGGGTCAGTTATGCGACGGAACTATCAATTTTCCACTTAAGACCACTATTTGCTCATTTCAAGAGGCAATCGATACTTATTGCGAGATTCCGTTCACTTTTAAACCATTTACCGTTGAAGATATTTTCACTAAAAGACCCATCAATTCAGTGAAGAAAACAATGGCTAAAACTTTCAATAATAAGACGTTCAGTGATTTGTTGTTCAAAATCAAACGCAAAGACAGCGAAAATTTTGATTACATTTATGCGAACAAACAGTTTATCGCAAACTCTTGTGAATACTTTGAGACAATGTTTGGTGACGACAAGTGGTCTGAAAGTAATGCTAAAGAAATTGAAATCAAAGGCTATTCATATGAAGCTTATTATCAGTTCATTCGATGTCTTTATACAGATATTGTCGAAACTGAAGATATAGATCTGTTGATTGAGTTGTTGGCCATAACCGACCTGTATTTGAATGAAGACATTAAAACAAAATGCGCTCAAAGTATTAAACCACTAATAAATCTCCAAAATGTTTGTTCCCTTTATAGCAGTTCTTTGATATACAGATCCAAAGAATTGGAAGAATTTTGCTTTAAATTCATGTTTAAAAACGTGAGTTGTATAACAGAAACCGTAGATTTCGATAAATTGAGTAACAGTTATGCGAAACACTTCTTGAAAATGTATTCAAAGAAATAATTTAGTCTTAAATACAAACTTTCGGTTCATTTGATTCGTGAATTTCTAACGCTTTTGTAATTCAAAACAATTATCGAAAAAAAATAATTAAAAATTGAATTTTATATGAATTTACTCCTCATTTAAGGTGTGATTCCGTTTGAAAATTATAATTAATTACTTTCTTTTGTATTAAGAATTTCTCTCAAAAATACATTTCATTTGAATATTTGTTTAAATTGTATTAAAACAATATTTTGATTAAAATAATTAAAAGAAAATTAAAACTAATTTCGAGACAAAAATCTTATTTAAAAGTAAATGGACTTAAAAACGTCAAACAATTCTTCACAATTGAAACAATTTATATAATTAGTAATAATAGCCTTAATCTTCTCAAAAATTA